>JANHFX010023027.1:64398-152758 GCA_027560015.1 Chloroceryle amazona | reverse complement strand
GAAAAAAATATTTATATAAAATTTTTATATAATTAAGTCAGATTCTTTGAAGAATGTTTTATGTGCTTAAACCTGTTTTAAGAGAAATTAAACTTTACTCATTTTTCAGGTCTAAGACTTCTTGGTATAGGAAGAAACCAGTATATAGATCTAATGAACCAATGTAGGTCTTCGAAAGTAAGTTTGTCTTAATTTCCCCTCCCTTCCCTTTATCTTTCCTTTTTTCCTGCCTTATTTCTTTGTAAATTATTTCATGGGCCTGGATTGTTTAATACTGTGGCTAATTGAGTGTGATATAGTGTATTGCTAATTATACTGTGTTTCCTGAACTTAATAGAGCTTTTTAATTTCAAATGAAAGTGTACTAAAGAAAAATATATCTAGTGGTACTTTTTTTTTTAATCTTATATTTTCAGAGCTATATTTATCATATGGCACCAGATTACTCCATGCTTATAATGGCCAGGAGACATTAGTTATGATACTGCTTCTGGAAGAATTATTCCATGTTTCTGTGGTTGCAGTTGAGATCAGAGTTTGTTGAGGGACAATCCTCCATCTAGGTGCAAATTTTTCTAGTATATATATTTTTCTTAAGATAATGGTAAAGATTCTGACCAGGCATCCTTGCATGTTACCAGTGTCTGTGGAAAAGATTGTAATGACTGTTGATTAAAATAGGCCCTTTAGTTCACAACAATTCCTTTCTTCAGGAAACTCCTAATTGCTCTTGCAGTAGCTTCATGGTGCTCCTTCAACCAAAGGTGTGCTTACCAAAATATGAAGCTGATAGAAAACCATAAAGTAATGGCTATGCATGGAAGAGAAGCTATTTAGGTGTAGAAACAAACAGTATCCTCCAGTTTTCCTTTCATGGACTAACATTCACAATTTTTATTTTATTTTAATTTTTTTTTGCCTCATGCTTATTGAGAATGTGGGGTACTTTTTCCTTTAAAGTAAATAAAATATGTTCCTAAAATGTTGTGGAGTTTTTATGTACTTTGTTTGCTGTGCTTTCTTACCTGTTCACATTAGAAAATACTATACTTTTAATTTGGACTTGATCCTAATGTGTTTAGTGTGACTTTATGTTTACTTTTTTTTTAATTAGAGATGCATGTAATATGGATAAAAATTTGGGTATATGGGAAGACTTCACAGTATCAGATGTAAATTTTTCCTTCCCAATCATGTGATTTGAGACAAGACATTTGATCAAATGTCAAAGCTAACAGTATTTGTGTGTGTCCAGTCTGTGCATATAATGTCCTTAAAAATATATGTTTATAAATTTGAGTTTATAATAAGGGTAAGTGTCTGGCTGCACATGTGAAGTGCTCTTTATTACGATCTCAAATGGACTGTACCACTGCAGAAATTTTTCAGAAGGAAAACTGCTCATGATCTGTTACCTGTGAAACCTGTGGAGATCGCAATAGAAGCGTGGTGGGTCGTGCAGTCTGGCTACATCACCGAGGATGACATCAAGGTATGGATTGCATCTCTGCTTTTATTTGAATGCTGATAGACCCTGAAAACAGGGGCTTCCTTTTGCGCAGAATACACAAAGATGTTGCAGGTTTATAACAACTCATGGAAATAGAAATTTGAGCTGATGGAAATTGTGACGTTTTCTTTATTGGAATATTCTGCTCCTGTCAATTCTTAGCACTTCTGTGTACAGTGCTGAGGGCTTTTCTGTAAACCAATTTGTGCTAACTAATGTGAGTGATAAGTGCTTTGTTGGGAACAAGTAACGAAATACGTGTTCTTAAATTTTGTATTTAAACCCTGACAGCTCAGTTTTGACTGGATCCTCACCTTCAGTAGAAGTAGTATCAGAATTTTAGTGGACTTATTTATATATATATTTATAATTTTCATTGTTTATACTCCTTGTGTCTTTTGTCATTCCTTGCCCATGAAAAACTTGTGAGATGACTTAATATTTCATCCTTATTCTACTTCTATTATCACATTCTTTTTACAGTCACCTATTTATTTGATCTGGATTTAATTTGTTCTTTGTGTTTTGTTTAGATTGGAATATGCTTAAAGCAGTGATGGGATCACTTTTTGGCTACTATTTGGAATATTTTATACAGTGGCTGCTTATATTCTGATATCCCATCAATCTAGTGTAGTTAACCTGAAGCATGTTACTTTGGTATTGCAATGGACCTCTGCCTAGAATGGTTCCAGCTGTGTGGCTGAAGAATCAGCTTGGAAGTTTTAAAGAGAAAATCTATTATACCGTGGATTTCACTTAGCAAATACCTATGCAATTAACTACCATTCCTAGAGCATGCATAATTTTGTGCAGGGAGAGGAGTAAAAAATTATAAAACTTCTAACTGGAGCTGCAGTGAATTCTTCAGTGTAAATATTTTGATTAACAACATGGGTTACTTCCCATACTGTGATATTAATTACAATTGATTTGAGGCTGAAATGTTGGGGATTTTTTTTTTTTTTTGATCAGAGTTAAGGAAGTTGTATAGACTCGTTTCTGCAAAAGAATAACATGATTTATTTCTTTTACCTAGATTTGTACTACATCGGAGAAGTCTGCTATTGATAAAATCATTGATTCAGGTCCTCAGCTTGCTGGTTCATTAGACTTCAATGTAGTCCACAGTAAGCTTTTAATGAACATTCCTTTTCTCTTTGTAGATCTTGTTCAGTAAATTCTGAGAGTAATGTCTGAAAATCAGGAATAAAAGGGGATGTAGAACAGCTGAAGCATAAGAGGAAGTGGGGGGAAAATACTCAAAAGCTTGTACAGCTGCAGTCTAGATATTGTAGATGGCTTAATGGTGAAGCATTATCAGCTGTTGCTCTGTTATTGTTTGATTCAACGAATTCTTCCATTAGAAATTGTCAGTAAAGATTGTGGGGGAATGGGATGTAGGTGAGGTCAAGAGACACCATAATTCAAAATGTCAGAGTTGCTACGCTGGTAATTCTTGGTGGTGAAACTTCACTCCTTTCTTTTCAAAGGAGAGGTTCTTGGGTGTTGTTGCTCGTTTGTTTGTTTTTGTGTTTATAGTGTTTGTGAAAATGGGGCTAAAATCTAACTAATCTTACTGTAACTGGAAAATGGTGTGCGAGTGTGTCCCTATTTCAGTGTAACAAGTATTAGATATAGACAAATCATATTAGGGCAAGGAAGCACAAATTCCTCCTTGAGCAGTCTGTAAATGCTTGTCTTACCACAAGTAATTAAACAAGTGCACTTTAGTTTTTTCGAAGAAACTGAGGCAGCTACTGAAGCAGGACAAAACAAGTTTAAAAAAAAAAAAGAGTAGATGAAATTCAAGTGAAGGAGTGGATCTGAAGCAGTATAGGGCTTAAGAAGATTTGAGTTCTGAAAACACCTCATGATCTTTCTCTAAACATGGCCTGGTGTTGCTTGTGGAGAGTACTATGGCTCAGGCCTAGTAGGTTTAGAATGATGTAAGATATCCTTCTACCCAAACTAATTGGTAAAAAAAGAATGTACAAACAATTAATGTAATGGACTGCCAGTAGGATGGGACTTTACGAGGAAAGGACTGTTTAGTCCAAACTGATGTCATCGATACATTTCAGGTATGGTAAGTAAGGATGTATCAGCTATGAGAGCTGACTCTGAAGGAGACACAGCAAAAAGCACCCTTAGCACTTGATGACTTGTTTTAACGGATCAGGAGGATCAACTGGTTTGCTGGGAGATCAGTTTGCATAGCTGTGTATGTGTCACTGCCCATGCTGAACAGCAGCTGTATCAGCCTGAATTCAGGTTAGTTGTTGGTTTGATGCAGGCATTTTAAGATGTGATTTGGGATAGTAATTTTACTAGATACGCTATAGATATATAGCATATACACTATATATACACACACTATAGCGCTCTGTGTGTGAAACATCCTGACAACTCTACTTCAGCTGTTGAATAACACTTCACCCCGGGGTTGTTGGTACCCTGCCTCCCTGCTGCAATGAATATGGTGTAGATGGGGTGATCTTGAGTAACACCAAAGGAACCACTGACAATAAATTTGGCATATTTTACACTGTGTAATTTAGCTTTATATTCTACTATTAGAGTATAGCTGTTACAAACCTTGGACTCTAAAGATAATGGCGCTGAAATATTTTGCCTTTCTTTAAAGACTTCTTCCTGGCTTATCTACCCTACAGAACACAGTTGAGCTGCTTAGAGCTCAAATCAATCTTGTGGGGAGGGCGTTCTTTAAAAGTCTACCATGTTGTTGTCCTTACTGTATGCAGTGTCCATTTGTATCTGCTGCACTTTTGCTGATGCCTTGTGCTGAAGTGCCTCAATTTATTTTTGCACTTGTATAAAAAAGACTTTCTGTGAAGATGTGTAGGAAGAATATGTGAGGACCATCAGAACTGTTGTGATTTAGTTTGTATTCTTGTTGTAAAACTTGCTCAGGCTGAAAAACCAGTCTGCTTCTTGACAGTACAGTGATGATGGTGAAAATGAAGTTAACACTTAGGCAGACGTGCTCATCTCTGTCTAATGTAGCTGCCTCAGTCGGTGGTTGTTCTACTGTGCTGCTGTGAAAGCACTTGTAGAGCTCCAGGTGTACTGCATCAGAGTGGAGGTAAAAACTCTGGTTTGGGGTAACACTTGTTTAATATTAGATATTGTTTATTGATCTGTGCATTGCAAAGCAATATCCTGCTATTAGGGTATTAGGAAAAATTACTTTAAATTCTGAGTTGGCTGATGGCGAAGTCTTAACTTTGTATCATTAGTACTCTGGAAAATGCCTTCTTTCTAAAATGATGTGCTTTTCTTTACAAAGGTTTGTATAACAAAGGCTTTATTTACCTTGATGTACCAATATCTGATGACAGCTGTATAGCAGGTAAGTAAATATTTGATGGCGTTACATCTATGTTGTCTTGGTTTAATTTTGTTTATCCTTTAGTATTCTGTCTTGGAAATGGCTTGTCTGTGTACATGACTTTGCTTAAACTGAACATTTGAGCTATGAATTTCTTTCTAGCTTAAATGTTTTCAACCCTTGTTTTTATTGAACACAAGATTTGTTTCAGCTTGAATTTTTAGATTATTTTTTGTACATATTTACATAAGGTGAGATTCTTTTCATGTCATGGCATGAATTGATAAGTATAAGGAAGAATAACAGAGAAATGTAGATGCCTTACCAAAAGTTTGTGGGTTTTTGACCCTCATTTTCTGGACACGGGCAACTTTTTTATAAATATCCGTTCCATCCTTCATGGTATTGTCACCTCAGTTACAGTCAGGTTTTTCTCTCTGAAGACCATGTAGGAGCTTCAACTGGCACAGCATATGGCTGCCCTTTGAACAACTCCTGCTATGCCAGGTCTCAGGGGGCTTCTAATTCAGTGTAATCTACAAAGATATAAATTGTTTAGAACCTGGTCATGCAGAAGGACCTGTCATTGCTGTAGTAGACATCAATTAAGTGAATGTCCTCTAAATACAAGAGATTTACTGCTTAGATAATAGTTTTGCGAGCGTCAGCTCTAAAATGTTTTGGTAGGGTGAGTTTGTTGTGTTCCCCCGTAATAAGAGTTGTGATTTTTAAATTCCATCCACATTACACAATCATTTTATGGGCTGGATGACTGGAAAACAACTGTAGTGGATGAGCTGCAGATGCAAGGCTATGATGCAAGGTAGAGTGGTTTTAGTTTTCATAAGAAAACACATTGAGAGCCTTAAATTATCTTAAGGAGTGGGACAATTTTAAATACCATGTGTACTGTCAATTTTAATTACCATGTGTACTGTCCATAGGTTTTTATTCTTTTTGACTGGGAAAGCCTCAAAATTGCAGGTGCCATGAAAACTAAAGTGTAAATTTATTTTTCTGATTTTTATGCATTTTTCAGTTTAAAAAAGTTACCAAATTCTAATTTTGCAAATAATTTTTCCTTGTAGTGCCACCACTTGAAGGTTTTGTGATGAACAGAGTGCAAGGTGATTACTTTGAAACGCTCCTGTACAAGATATTTGTTTCAATAGATGAACACACTAATGTGGCAGAGGTGAGTAAAACTTACCGTGTGAGAGGAAGAAGAGAATACTTGAAAGAGGCCCAAAACACACTGCTGAAAATACTTGAGGTGGAGATATAGAATGATATCAAGTGATTTTATTTAGAGGTATTGCCAGGCTTAAGATCCAACCTTTTATATGGAATGTAACTTTTATCTTGCTTCAGGCTTGAAAGAGTACCTTCAGTTCAGTGAAACAATTCCATCACTGGAATGAATTTATACAGAGGTCACTAATGTAGACTGTTTTATACAAGCTAGATCTGGAACAGAGGCTGTTTTACTAGTGTGAAATAGTTTTTCCTTGGGCAGTGAAAACATACAGGGTGTTGGCTAAAATTAAGAATGTTACTTTTGCATAAGTAATTATACTTTTAATATGAGATTTGTTTTCATAAGGTCTTACACTCAAAACCTGGTGAATAAGCACTTTAAAAGTATTCATTAAATATACTCAGGATTTGTTTTCCTCTTTGCATGTCTTCTGATAGACATGATTAACGTAGAAATTACACACATTAACCTAGAAGTGACACAGTGGAGGATAACTTCATATTTCTTTTGCATATGGGACAATTACAAGAATTCATCCCCTTGTCTGTTTTTTTCCATCAGTTTTGATGAAGACACAGTTGCTTATACCAGTACAGGCTGGGTTTAAAATAAAGAAAACCTACAAAAAGATGCTGAAGCCCACAAGTGGTGAATTACTCTGCATTGTTAATAGTGTATTGTTGATTCGTCTTTCTTTAATTTTTATTTTTTAGCTTGCAAATGTTCTAGAGATTGACTTATCTTTAGTAAAGGTATGTATGTGTATATTTGTTGAACTTGATATGGAAAGTTCACTGTCTTGCAACCTGGTTTCCTGTAGCAGTTGCTTATTATGTGTATGTGTTTCTTCAGAATGCTGTCTCCATGTACTGTCGGTTAGGCTTTGCTCATAAAAAAGGACAAGTAATAAACCTGGATAATCTTCATCCATCGTGGAAGAATGTTCCTTCTGTAAACAGACTGAAGTAAGTGTCTTCATTCTTTCACAAGGCTTATTTTTTCATTTTGAAGAGAAGTCTTAGAACCAAAATCTGATTGTAAAGCAACTGGTTGCTTTCTTTGACTTCTGCAAGATCAAATATCACTGGGCTTTTTAAGGTGTATAATGGGAAGAATACTTGATCTTCTTTTTAATCTGAGGATAAGAGGTGGTAATCTAGCCTGTAAATTAAATGTCCTGTTTTTGTTCCTGTTACTTAGTGCTGGCTTTTTGACCTTTAAATGCCTAGTTGCACACTTCAAAGCAACTGTACACCTGTGCGCTTCAGAACTCCTGGGGCCAGAAATGACAGCTGTTACTCTGCTAGTACAGAGACAATGTCTCTTAGCACTACTGTCAGAGAATATGTACATTAAGCTTGTTTGCTTGCTGTCAGATACCATTGCAGTTCTGTCATTAACACTCTCAAGTATATATGTCTCTAGATCAAATCCTGGGAAAGTGATGCTAATGCCAGTCAACAAAGGGCTGTCCAAGCTGGGAGTGCCAAGTTGCATTAATTACAAATAGTCAGGCACTTTCAGTTTAATATCTATTAAGACATTTAACATAACTGCTGTGCCTGAGTTTTATTTAATGCTAATTCAGTCTGTAAGGACAAAATTAATTAGATTTTTTTCTATTGGGTTCTTCTTCAGCGATGGTGGTTTGATATTTTTTTTTTTTCCAGATCTTTTTCAAAATTTGATATTTTTCCAACCCCCAAATAAGCTTTTCTGCTGAAACTAAAGCAGGACTCTGAGGGACATCAAGCTTGACTGGTTTAGGGCTCAGAAGTATTGAAAGGCATGTATCAAGTATGCCTATGCAGGGACTACTAGCACTGGAAGGCAGAGATACTTCTCTGGTGCTACAGTGATCGATAGATGTGGATTTTAATTCACATTAATAGGAGTACTTTGGATCCTCAAAAGATGCTGCTTTCATGGGACAGTGGGGAAAACAGAAGTCCTATACAGGAAGCTGGGTCATCAGCCACAGATACAGATACCAACAGTCAAGATGATCCAGGTTAGCACTAACAGTAAACTTTAATACATTAGGATTAATTATTTTTATATTTCTAGAGTGCCATAGGCTGTGAAGGGGTCTAGAAACAAGTAAAACACAGATTGTGTAGATCCTTTTTCATATGGAACATATAGTGGGGGAGGCGGTGTCTACTTCTTCATTAACATTCTTTAGCCAAATTGCTTTTTTTTCTGCAGATGAGCCTGATCTGTATTATGGATATCAATTAACACAAGGATACCAACTTCAGAATTAAATCAATCAGTAGTTTAGTAGTGATAAGGGATTTTTTTCTACTCAGTATGGCAATAACATTGTGGTTTTTTCTTCTTTTTAAAATAGATTTGATTAAAGTTAATGATTTTAGTTTATTTAAAACAAATGTGATCATATGTTTTCTTTTTCTTCTCTATTAGCTGAAACAGCCAGCGTGAGCAGCCTGAATCTGTCTAGTGGACACACAAAGCGTATTGCCTTCCTGTTTGATTCTACTCTTACTGCCTTTTTAATGATGGGAAATCTTTCACCAGTATGTCAAAATCATTCTATGTATTATGCCAACAATAAATACATATTTTTTAAAAAGCTTTGACTTAAATATAACTGTAATTATTTTAAAAGTTTCTTTATTGTTTGTTGTTAAGAAAAGTTTTTGCTTTAATAAAACTTTTATTTGCCCATTCCATTCTCAAGGAATTAATACAATTTTGGTTTTTGCTCCAGAACTTGAAAAGCCATGCAGTCACTATGTTTGAAGTTGGAAAACTGTCAGATGAGAGTCTTGACAGCTTCTTGGTGGAGCTGGAAAAGGTAATCTGTTAAGTGTTTGACCAAATTCTTTAAGCACTTGAAGTGTTAGAACCAACTGCCCTTGGTATTTTCACTGTGTAAAACTGCATATTTAGCAATACAGTGATAAGAACAAGCATCTTATCATACTGAAGTGGTTCAGTTAATGTTTATTATTCACAGCGTTGATACCTGTAGCAAAGTTAATTGCTATACCATTTTAGACCAGTTAAGATGACTGGACATTTAAATCTTTTTACATAAAGACTGAGTCATAGTTCTTATTTATAGATGTCATCTTTGTGTACTTTTTGACCATTTTACTAGCATGGCCAAGACTCACTTTTCATTTAACAGTTGCTGTAGGTCATCTTTGCATATAAACTTCAAGGTTGTTACTCAGTTACAAAGCTTTAAAATGATAATTTGTTACTTTCCTTTTGTGTAATTGATGCTTTGGGAAACAACCTGTCACTTGTATGTTTCTTTTGTGGTGTGTTGTTTTTGTTGTTAAGGTTCAAAGCACAGGTGAAGGGGAAGCACAACGGTACTTCGATCATGCACTTACACTGAGAAACACAATACTGTTTTTGCGGCATAACAAAGACCTAGGGGCACAAGCTGTACAGCCTGATCAACCAAATAACGGTACTGTGAACATTTTTGAGGAAGTCCTTCTAAGTTTTTATCTACTCACCATGGACTCAGTTTTCTGATTTGGCTTCTAAGCAATAGCAGCTTAAACATCACTTCTTGATCCCCCTTTGAACCTGCATTACTCGGTTTGCCTGTTGAAAGACAAATTTGGTTGCCAAGGCTTGGATTTAACATCCAAAGCAACAGATTAAAGCATAATGATGGCAAGAGACAAGCTGAACTTGAGCAAGAGTTTAGTTTCAAGTCATGTGCTTCTGAAGGTCATAATAAAGGAGTCAGTTTATTCAGAGTTGTTCTGTCAAAGAAACATTTTTCAAGTCATGATGTGAGTGTATTCTTCTAACAGGGGTAAATTGTTGTTCTTTTTTTTTTTAAAAAAAAAATTACCTAATTTCCTCAGTATCTTGGTGCTTATTTCCTGGGATCAGTTAAGTGGTGAGGAACAAGCTGTAGTTCTGTACCAGAAAACTCTGTATGACCAGAATTGCTAAAATTATGTACAAATTTATTAAAATTCACCCCAAGAATTTAAAACTTAATTGTGGAAAATACTGTATGTGGAAAATGAGAAATTATATTTTAGGTTTTATGTTCCATCTTAAGTTTTATAATTTAAGAACCTTATGTTTTCTACATAGGGTTTCCCTTGGACCTCCTACGATGTGAGAGCTTGCTTGGCTTGGATCCAGCTACCTGCAGCAGAGTTCTCAACAAAAATTATAGTCTGCTGGTTTCCATGGCACCACTCACCAATGAAATTCGACCTATTAGCAGCTGTACACCCCAGGTGAAAAAGTACTGCATGCTTTCCCCCCAGTATCTAGTAATATAATATCTTAAGAGCTTTGTTTTGGATACATGTGTTAGATGTCCCTTTTAAAGTGACTTGATTATTGGTATGTAGAATAGTATTGTAATTCATATTAAAAAAGTGTTTAGTGAGGAAAACGTGAATAGTAGCAGTTTAAATGTGAATATTAGCAGGTTATCTTCAAGTAGAGTCAATGACAGATATTTTGTTCTTGAATTAATATTCACCAAAAATACCTTACAATCACCTCTCTCTAAAGAGTCTTGTGGTACTTGACTAAGTACCTAGAATATCATTGATATCAGAGTAATACATCTGAACTCCTGTGCTGCAAAACTAGATTTGTATTTCTTTAAAACTGTTGATTCTTAAATTTTATCTGTATATATAACATTTGCAATTTTAAGTTCTTTTGAACTTCTTGAATAATCTCTCTTCAGCATATTGGACCTGCAATCCCAGAAGTCAGTTCAGTTTGGTTCAAACTGTATATTTACCATATAACTGGACAAGGACCACCCTCTTTGTTGCTCTCTAAAGGAACACGTCTTCGAAAACTTCCAGACATTTTTCAGGTAGCATATGCATGGATTTATTCTCCCTCCCTTCTCCAGATATTTCAGAGATAAGATGTACACTAGTTCAAGTCAGAGGTACAATTTATTGTAGATGATGTACCTTTTCTAGAACGGAGTTTTATGTAGCATCTTGGTTTGTTTTCTTTCTAGGTTCTGGAAAAGGAATGCTGTTTGTGTCTCTCTTCATGTCACAATGTGACTACAGTGTGTTTGATGCCACCCCTTTGAATTTTATTGCAAAATGTGGTATTGCAGTCACTGTGAATTCAAGTTTAAGCCCATCCCTAAAGCATGTCACAAAGATGCAGAGGAGCTCTATGAAATGATAGAGACCTAGTATATTGTGTTTCTTCTAGTACCATACAAGAAAGGACACCTCTACATATAACTTTGGCTTGCCTGAGATGATCACTTCAAGTTTATCTGCTATAGAAATCTGTGATGGAGACTTTGAAGTTCTAGGCTTACTCTTTTAGGACCTTTCCAGCCTTCCACATGTTTTGTCTGTGTGTGATTTTTGTGTATATAGAGGCTGTCACTGGAGTTCCTGTCTCAGGAGTGATCAGTTGCTCTCTTGAATTCCTTTAGCCTTGAATCCACCTGCCTTATTAGCATCCATACAGTGCTTTGGTAAGGAGTCCCTCAAAACAGTGCAGGTGATCAGCTCTTGCTTCAAAGACTTCAGATGCTGCCTTCTCCCCTTCTGTCTCTGAGATCCTAATACTGTGCCCCAAAGGAATACTGTTTGGTATTATGTGTACTAAGCAAACCTAGGTGTAAATGGCCATGGCAACTTTCCCAAGCAAAAAATTGTTGCATCTGTTGACTTTGATTTGGATTTGAAATGCCACAAATGCTTAGCAGTGTTTTGTTCTTGCTGCTCACAATGGAATTAATAAAATAATGTTGTTCAAATCTGTAATTTCATAGAAGCCTCTACAGTTTTCGTCTGATCATTCTGAGTAGATACTTGAGGAGCTAGTTATATTACAATGCTATGGATGCCTTCAGAGAGGATGAGCATTCTTTGGTGTACTTACCTGCATTATTCTCTGGTTCTAGGATTTGCAGATATATTTTGAATTCCTCAAACCTCTTTCCCTTTCTGATATCAAAAGCTTTCTAGATACCTCTGTTGCTGAGGCTTACTGTAAGATAGCATAGGAGGAAGTGAATCAAGGCTACTAGAGCAGGTGTTCTGTAAGGCCATTGATGATCAGCTCAATTCAAAACTTAGCCTGTTATTAGCTTAAGCGCCCAGTAAACGTGTGGATTATGCACTGTTTTGAATAAAAAGCATTGTGTTGTATCCTTGGAAAACAGGAACACTGCTTCAATCTTAGTGTACTGATAGGTCAGGTTTTCTTGTATGAAATGATCTCACATTTTGCACTATGACAAACTTACTTGAGCTTTTTTCCTCTCTGTGCATATGTGAATGCTTCTCTCTTGCTACTGTTTTTCAGTGTCATTTTCTTGGGGAACTGTCAAGACATTTATAGAAATCTTACGGAATACAGAGAAATTCAGTCCTGAAAAGTGAGAAAAGAGATTACTTCCTAGTCAGTGTTCTTGTCTTGCTGTTCCTCCCCCATGGATAGGTATTTTGGGGATTGATATAGCTCTGTTCTCTGTGGACAATGTTAGTTCATCTATCTTATATTTTGCTTTTAATTTTGTGGGATTATTTTCATCCCCTATTTGCTAGGATGCTGCTGCAATGGCCACATAGCTCTACAGGAATTGGTGACAGATACCTCCTCTTCAAAACAGCATCTTAACTTTGATGTTGGTAAACTTGTGTTCACATTCTTGGTAAAGACAGAAATAATCCTTGGTGCAAAGCATAATGCTGTAGAGTTGTAGTTACCTGTGTTCCTAATTGTAACAGTATGCTAATGTCTAACTAGCATTTCACCTTGTGATCAGAAAGTCCCTTCCTACTGTAAACACCCTTAATTTCTCTCTTCTAGGGTTACGATCGCTTGCTAATAACGTCCTGGGGTCATGACCCAGGAGTAGTTCCTACTTCAAACGTGCTTACAATGTTGAATGATGCTTTAACACATTCTGCTGTTCTTATTCAGGTACAAACTGCTCTGTATATGTGATGAAAGTATGCATAATTTTTTGAGTTGAGCTGTTACGTGGTAGAAGAAATGAACAATGTAGGAGAGCTATGCTTGTACCAAGAGCTGAAAAATGTGTTTAACTTCTGTAACCAGTTCTGCTATGATTCAGTGGTGGTGAAGATATAGTTTGAACTGAATGCATATTACATATGCGTTATGTCTAGTTATAATAAGATAGAGTTTTGCTAGCTAAAAATGAGATGAGGATTTATAAGAACGTTTGGGATACAGGAAACTGGAATGAAAGTGAGGAGTCCCCAAGCTTTTTAGACAGCAGGTAACTGGGGCATGAACTGTTATTCAAGAAATGGACTTTTTCAAGTTCTTGGTATTTAGTTCTTAAAATTAAGCATGAGCAAAATGTGCTTTTTATCACAAACAGTAGAAATAGAGTGGGTTTGTCTGTCTGGGAGAAGTAAAATAGCGTCCTCTTCTGTCCCTTTGCTTCAGCTGAAGTCTCATAATTATTCAAATAAATAAATGTTTAATATTATAAAAAACATAAAATCACACATTCTCAAAGCTCCACTTGTCACAAACTTGACTGCTCAAAAATGTTCTGTACTAAGAGGTGGAAACTCTGTTTTGCTCCAGAAGTACTTAATGATTAGGAAATCCATAAGCAGAGAGAAAAATTGCTTCTCTTCACTGAAGTTTAGCTTCATTGTGTCTACTCCGATGCAATTTTAGGTGGAAAGGTGGGGAATTTAATTACTTGTTTCAGCTAAGGAAGAACTAATGTATAAATATCACTATCCGCTTTCATCAACATGAGCGGTACCCCTTAAAAGGAAGGACAAGTAGGACTAAGCTAACCTGACGAGTATATTTTTCTGTTCCTAATTTAATTTTTTTGATATTTAGGGGCATGGGATGCATGGAGTGGGAGAAACGATGCACATACCTTTCCCATTTGATGAAGCTGAGCAGCAGGGAGGTAACTGACTCTCTTTAATTTAACCTACACCACAATTAATTTTCTTGCACATCACCTTGTGCAGTAAGGTTGCAATAATCCTTTTAATACAAGTTTTCATGGGTTTGTGAGTCAAATTAGATGAGAAATTTGAAGGAATATTTAGATGGCTGACAAGTCTATTCTGAGCTTAGAGATGCGGTCTTCTACTTTCTGTCTTCTTTGTCCTAATTGCAGTGTGTTTTCCGGCCTCTCTTCTCTCCTAGCACGGATGTAAGGAAGTAACTTCCACAATCTTTGTGCATTCTTGTTTATTAACGAGAATATTTATCACAGAAATAAATTTTCTATATATTCTCTTCAGCTTTTCTTAACTGTAAGACAGATGAGACCAAGATTAAAGAAACATCTTGATTAGTAGCACGCAGAAACTATTATGGAGCTCAGGAAGAGCTTTGCTAGCAAAACCTCCTATTCCTTCAAAGTCTGCCTAGCTCAAATGATTGATTTTTTTGAAAGACAGGATTTAATAGTCTCTGAAATACCCCTTGATGAGTAGGACACAAACTTTGCATAATTGAGGCCATAGCCTTGTTGACAAGAGCTGTCATAAAAGGATGAATTTCCAGATGTGAAATGTCAAGTTACTAAAGCTACCACTCCAGACAAATCTGGGCCAACTAGAAGCAAACTGAATTCCTAGTTTAGTTTTTACTCACTTTAAATCGAGTTCCTTTTATATTTGTGCTCTCTAGGTTGTCTATGTTTTCTTCCACCTTAATGATAGGTAAAAAATCTTGATGGTAGAATCTCTTAAATTCTAGTGTGGACAGATTAATGTTGAAAATCCTTGTTAACTTCTAATCTGAAATTCTGAAGAATTAGAATGAAGTATATGTGGAGCATGTGTCATGTACTGAATTCACCATAAAAGATTCTGGCACTGAAAGATCTGAACATCTGATTCCCAGCTGAACCTTAACATCTCTGCTGTCTGTATTTGTCTGTGTGGGAGAGAGATTGTCTTCCGTTGTATTTTCCTTTTTCCTTGACACTCACTGTACTATAAAAGACTGATTAGTGCTTGGATAAAATCTTAGCTTGGCCTAGACATGTACTATATGATTATGGCGGAGGTTTCTTGTAAAGTAAACTGCAATATGTCTTGTTTTCTACTAGACTTCTCTCGGCTGAACATGGGCATTCATACTGCTTTAAAAATACTGAGAAACAAAGTAGACTTGCAGCATTTTTGTGGTTATGTGACTATGTTGAATCCTTCAAGTCAACATGCTAACAGGAAGCTGAGTGATGCTTCTGATGGAAGAGGTTGGTTACCAATAATAGTTGGCTGTGTTCTCTTAATTTCATATACAGTCACTTAAGCAAAGGTGAACAAAGGATTACATTATTTGATTGGAACGCTATAAAATATTATTCAACACAGATATGAAGCCATTCTGAGTGTAAATATTGGCAGTAGGCTTACTTTCTAATTCTTCTTTTTGACTAGCTCAAAAGTAGCAAATACAGACTGAAAAATCACTAGACTAGATCAATCAGCAGAATTGAGAGTAATTTCAAAATTTTAGAAGCAGACTGTGTCAATTTTGTATGCCAGAACTTAATCTTTCATAAGTGCATTGAGGATCCCTAAGTCCCTATCTTTCTCTGTATCCCTTCCTCCAGTTTTATAGCTGTATGGTCTTTGGGCAAAGCTTGTGTCATGTTCCTTATACCAGGTGGTAACTAAAATATATTCAACTACATGTTTATGTAAGAATTACTTTACCCTTAGGAGAGGCTGAACTAGCATCGGGATCCGATGTGAATGGGAGTACAGAATCATTTGAGATGGTAATAGAAGAAACATCAACAGACTCTGCAGTCAAGCAAAGCCTTGAAGGTAAAAACACAAGTGGCTCGTACTAAACATTTTAATCCAATGAGTTATCTTCTTTCTGTTGCCTGGGTCAAGTGCAATGCTAACTGTTCTTCCTTCTTAAAATTCAGATTCCTTTAAATATTTAAGCAGTTGAATAAATGAACTGTTTTAAAGTATGAACTGTCCTATGGATCTTGATCTGAGAACTGATTCTGGGGTCAATGTTCTTGCTTCACCTTTTGGTCTTCTCTTTTTCTTTCTGTAGTACCCACAACAGAATTGGAATGGGTTCCACTGGAATTATGCTTTGGCATTCCACTCTTCAGCTCTGAGTTGAATCAGAAGGTCTGCAGAAAAATTGCCACTCATGGATTATGTAGAAAAGAAAGGTGAGCTGTCATTTGTCAGCTACAGGTTTAACGGGTTTTGATGTCCAGAGCTTCTGCAAAAAATGATACCTATAATTTGGTGACTCTAAGAGCAGAACTGAGCTAAGCTTCATAGAGTACCTAATTCTAGTGTGTAAGGTGGTTGTTTTTTTAGCATATAGATACCAGCTAGAATGTACAATCTAGTAGTCTTTAGTTGTGGTTAGATTAAGATTGGGTTGGTTTTGTATCAGGCAAAAATTAATTCCTTGTAGTAAACTATGAACAGATTGGAGTGGGTAGGAAGAGTAAATTTAGGTGCCTTCCTACTCATTTCCCCTTACAAGCTTAGCACAGGCTGGCATACTTCCTCCTAAATGTTCTGGGGCGGTGGGGAAGCTTACTGGTAATGCTTTAATGTAAAATTAATTTAGCTTTTGCAGAAATTTTCTTTACTATTGGTGTCTTATTTGCTAAGTTTACAATCGAGCTGTCTTCTACATATTACCGAGCTTTTATTTATCAGAGATTGCTCTTTCAACAATGGGATTTTGGTGCTTGCTTTGTTTTTCCAGGGCATGCTTCTGGAGATAAGAATGAGTCATGATAAAGTCTAATATATTAGTATCTTATGCAAAATAGCTTTTTTCAATTGATAGTTTCACTGTAGTGTGTTGTAAATGGTAGGAAAAAGAGCATTTAGCTCACTAGACTCAAGCGCAGAGGAGTCAAGCACCTCTTCAGTCATGACAATATTACCAAACTTTCTGTGTGAAATCTTTTAACTGAGTTCTTGTGAGCAAGTTACTGTGGTGGTACTTCAATAGTAAAAATTTGTATACCTTGCACATAAGTGCTTCTTTCTCATTTTTTACAGCCTTCAAAAACTCCTACATTCCAGTAGAAAGCTGTCTCTTCAGGTCCTCAATTTTGTTCATTCATTCCAGGTAAGGAGCTATAATCCAGATATATATCATTCTGTATGGTCTGTCATCCACCCTTCTTTGTATTCCTGCTTACTCTTCTTGGGTGGATGGAAACATGGTTTGTTTCATTTGCTTTTTCTTTAAATGGTAACTTTATTAAAAGCACTATCAACCTCAAATTCTACTGGTAGTGGAAAGTGAGTGCTTCCCCATCCCTTTACTAGCCTTATTTAATACTTGTCTCTTAACAAGTTGGTTGCATCTTGTGTGTAATTAGTTCCATTGTTTTCTATGGGATTTGCACAGCAAAATTGTTTTTCCCTCCTCCTTTTGTAACCCAGCGTATTCTGCTGGCTAATTCTCGGCTGTGTTAGGGAAATTTACTGCAAACCATGGGTATGTAAATCTTTTGAGATTTCATCTGCATCTCAAGTCAACTGTATTACCTTAGGGAAAAATAAAATACATTAATATGTATTTCATACCAATTACTTTTTGCATTTGTCCAAAGATCCCTAGAACTTGGTGCTGAATTAGTATAAAAATGTAAAACTGCATATTCTGGGAGGATTTTTTTACGAGCATAGATAGAGAATAGATTTCTTGTGTAGCAAGGAAGGAGGAATTCCACGTCTGCAAACTGCTATAATTCTGCATGGAAGTGCACACTAGCAAGGTGTGTCCACATGTAACATGGAATCTGTTTAGCTGCTCATCTCTTATTTCAGAGAAGAGTATGTACCTATCTTTTCGCTAAAGTAAGGAACTTGGCAGGTTACTTAAGCAGGTAGTGTTGTGGATGGTATGACCCTGAAACTGCTGCCTTGTGAAAATGCAGGACTCCCAGTAGATATGAAGAGAATGCAGGACTCCCAGTAGATATGAAGCCTTGAAGCCATCTGTCAAACAGTTGCTAGTGACTCCTGACTTTATCCCTTAGTTACTATCTTAGGGATACACTGTTCTTGATGATGATCATCATAGAAGAAAAGAAGGTGCTGAAGTGATTTTTAAGCTAAAAATATGGTCAAGTCAATGCCCCCAAATATAGATATACCTCTTAGCACAGTATGGGATAAATAGCAGTACAATAGCTGTCCTGAGGATTTTATAGTGTTACATTCATTTTGCTATATGTTTCCTTCAATTTTAAGCCTCAGTCTTTCCTGAAGATTTTTTGGAAGCCAAATAATGAATGCACAGGTGCAGCTGAGGCAACTGTGTGCTTATTTCATGCTTCCCTTTGGTTTTGTTCTTACTTCCATAATGTTTAGGTGTGCATTGGATTAAAGCAACACTCTTCAGAAACACTAAGTGTATTTGCAGATTAGATTACATTAGCCTGTCATATTCTAGCTGTTAAATCCTTCCCTGTTTGTCTTGTGTTTTAAGACACTATTTTTTTTCTTCCTTTTGCTTTTAGGAAGGTATTTCAACACTGGATCAGCTCCATGATGCTGGTTCTTCAAGTTCACTCTTACAGCCTATTTCTGCAGATATGGGTGTTCCCCTTCCTGCCAAGAATCTCATGTTCAAAGAAGGTGTATTATCTGAATGGAATGGATGGTCCCCTTCCTCAGTTTTTTTCAACCACACCTAAGGAACAGGTCAAATAGGGGTTCCAATGCATTGATCACTAAATGCCTTTCTTCTATTATGGTGAATTCCTAATGTCAACCACTAAGAAGTGTACTGCTGCTGCAGCATAACCAATGTAAAAGTAGTGTTACAAAATGTGTTGTGTTGCAGTATTGAGGAAGTGCTTAAACCGTCTAGAACTTGTTACTCATTACTGCATATCTTGCTGCAACAGAGAGCTTTTTAGCTGTCAGCACTATTTTTATCTTGAGACAATCTTTCTTTTATAACTAAACATGCCCTTTCTAGGCTTTCTGATGATTGTTAAATTTCTATGCTGTCACCACAAAATTGCAATAGTAGTTTTCTATGTTCGTTACTCAGACATAAATTCTGTTTAGTTTTGTACTGTATTATTGAAAATCTTTCTGTATAAAGGTAAGAGGTTTGTCTTTTCCTCTGAAAGCTCAGTTTAAACCAACTGTTTAGAGAGGGAAAAGAAAAAAAGTATCATGGTGATTTTGGGCATTAAGAATTATTGAATTCTGTAGTTCAGTTTAACACTGGGGCCTTGAGGAATCTGTACAAATGGAAGGAGGTTCGATGCTTGCAGGAGGCTGAGTTAGCACACACTCAGAGGCCTGCTGATGACTTTGGAGATGAGTAGCAGCTACTTTGGAGATAAGCGGTGCATTTTCATCTCTGGCAGAATTTGGGGGAGTTGCAGAATTATGGAAGGGCTGAAGTGGTTGGCCCTGTTCATGGGATTCTTCATTATTAGTGGATTCATCGTGCTCTTGGTATGAAACCCCAGGAGCGTCTGACAGTTGGATTACGCTGGGAGTTAGTCCCTCGTTGTTTGAAGCTGGTGATTGTTGCTGTGGGATAACTCCTGATGTCATAAATTGAGTTTAAGATAGATAACTAGATTTGTTCTGTTTGAAAGAACAGAGCTCTTGATTTTTCACATGACGGTCATTAGCGAAGGGAGAGAACAGCAGAGCATGTGTAGGCAGAGACTTCTCTGAATCTGTTTTCCTTGAACCATTAGCTACTGATTATGACAAACATTGACAGTGAGATGTTTCATCTAAAATCATGTTCTTGCTCTATTTGTAGGGGATAATTTTATGTAGCATGATTTCACTTTGTTTATAGTGGGGACTAATTTTTTTTCCCCAACTTAAAGTGTGTCCTATTTAGCACATGGGGAGATCAAAAGATGTAAAACTTTAAGACTTTTTAACCCAGCTATTTAAAGGACTCTGCCAATTCTCTTCCTTACTGGAACTGCCTTGTTTTAAATAGCCATAATTAAAAATGAGACTTAACCATCCTGTCATTATTAGCTTACAATATGTAATGGATCAAGAATTTGTCATTGGCACAGATGATGCTGGAGAACAGCAAGGAGAAGAACAGCAAGGAGAAGAACAGTGGTGTTTGGGTCTATTTCCTGTTCTGTATGGCTGTAAAGAAAAAACAAACCCAAAACAATAAACAAACAAAACAACAAAACATGACAGATGTTTGAAAAGAACAAACATACCCTGACAGGATAATGCAGTTGCAGCTGTGAAAATTGCATTCTGTGTGTTGCTGTTTTCTTAATTTTGCTTTGTGTGTGTGTGTGTGTTTGTTGGTTGGTTGTTTTTTTTTTTTTGCTTTATGTACATTTCTAAAGTGACAATGTTGGCCTTGTGCTCTAAGAAACTGGAAGTCTAGTACTTCAGTCTGCTCAGAGCTGCTTTCTTATATCTGTTTTGGTTTTGTTTTACTAACAGCAGCTGAACTGGATATTCTGCATATATTAAAGAGTTATGTTATCTATATACAGTTGATCATTTACACTACAGTGACTTCTATACTGGATGTGTATACTCTTCATAGTGTTTTGGTTTTTTAAGTTACCTTCCTTCAAAAAAAAAAATTGAAGAGTAATTGGATGTCAGTCTGCTAGAAATTGCAGAGGAAATAATTACTGTGAGAATTTTCATGTGGAGATAAATAGATCAGTATCTAGGACTGTAGAGAGCAGTAGAGGTCATGGCTTACTTACACTTTCAGTACTCTAGATGTTACTTCAAGTGCTACAGTGAGCTGTAGTAGACGAGCTAGTTTGGTGTATTGTATCTGAGCTTTGCCATGCGCTGTCGATACTAGTTTGTAAAGTGGTGATAGTGCGAGTTGTTATAGAAGTTTGAAAATGGATGAAAGTTTCTTGTTCTTACTGTGTATTCTTCAGTGTTACTAAGTGAAGGATACCCTTTGTTAGGTTGTCTAAAGTTTCTAAGTAAAGGTAGCCTGCTCTTCAAAGTGGTTTAATACCTATAAATCTTAGAGTTAATGGTGAGAATTCCAAGTATCTTGCAGTTTTTTAGAACTCAAGCCCTTGTAATTTATGTGCTTCAGCACTGATTTTGGAACTTAAATGTTCGAGTCTGCACATCTGAAGTTTACTGACTAGATTGTAACCAAAGAAGTCCATAATATACCTGAAACTTGACTACAGCTGCAGTGCTTGGGATGGTCCAGAGGCTTTGTCAAAGTATGTGACTTCTGTTTTTAATACAGTGTAAAAAGTAGGATCTCAAAGATCTTCATACTGAAAGAGTCTATTTTATATTGTATTGCAAATAAAGACAAATTAAATATTTTTTTTCTTCGGGAAGTTTTATTCACGGTGGGGAAAATCAGGTTCATTACAATTTGTAAAGCTGTTTCAAGTTTCTGTCTTCAGCAAGATTTTTAAGTTGCAGAAGATAAGTTGGCTTTGTGCTCTGGCACAACCCAAGTAATGTTCAGTCTAGATGGATATACCTGAAGATTTCAGGAGCAAACTAGAGCTGTGTTATGTTTGTTTTCAGTTTTTTGATCATGACTTATTTCACAGTTCTTTTTTCTTTTCCCTCATCATTCTCAATTTTTCCTTTATTTCATTGTTCAGTGTTCCAAATGGTTTGTATTTTGAAAGTTTTAAAGTATGACTAACTGAATACAGTTGCACTCTTCTGGTGTGGTATTGTTAATATTATACATTAAATTGTACAAAGTCTGTGTTCAGTTAAATTATTGGCACGTGTAACAAATGTTTTCAAATAAACTGTGGTGTAGGACAAACCATGTGCAGAATCCTTCACATGCAGTATTTTTTTTTCTTGGGCACAGCACTAAGATGTCACACCATCACTCTAGTGCTCAGGACTAACAAATGTCATCAAAGTATGCACTGTCTCGTATGCTTAAGCTCTGGGGAGAAGGGAAGGTCTGAGA
The DNA here is from genome assembly GCA_027560015.1 of Chloroceryle amazona. NCBI lineage: Eukaryota > Metazoa > Chordata > Aves > Coraciiformes > Cerylidae > Chloroceryle > Chloroceryle amazona. The sequence continues at coordinate 130,714 of JANHFX010023027.1, read as the reverse complement.
GGATGGTGTATGCTCTATGTCCTTCAGCCCCAGTCTAAACCTGTAGTGTTTGATACCATATATGTGAAGGCACTTGTGCATGTGGAGTCTTGTCCATTTTCTTTGACTAAAGACTTTTTTTGATGAGGAACTTGAAAGAAATGAGACAGAACTGTTATTTCTTTGTTTCTTTAAGGTAACCCAGACTGAGGATTCTTCTTAGCAGTGTAACTGCAGAGTCTGACTGATTACAATATAAAAAAAGAAATGCAGACCTAGATGGTGGAAGAAACATAATAACCTCCTTGGGTTTAAGTTTTTCTTTATTCTATCTCATTTTCATGAGAATGTGTATGTAACTACCTTTATTGGTGTTTTTGTGTGGGGGGGTTTTTTTGTGTGTGCGTGTTTGTTGTTTGTTTTTCTTTCTGGTGGGTTTGTTTTGTTTGTGTGCATGGTGGTGGTTTGTTTTGTTTGGGGTTTTTTTGGTGGTTTTCTGGTGTGGTTTTTTTTTTCCTCTCCCCAAAGGTCTTAATAAAAAGCACTGCTTTTTTTCCCCCCAATTAAGATAGTCAAGGACTGGAATAGACTGCCCAGAGGTGTTAGGCAGTCTCCATCCATGGAGGTTTTCACAGCAGACTGGATAAAGCCCGGAGCAACTTTATCTGATTGCATGTCTGACCTTGCTCTGAGCAGGAGGTTTTACTACAGACCACCTCGAGGTCCTCTTTACAATCACTGTTATGTAGGTCAATGCAGTGAAAGTTTCTTAGTGGTTACTGGGCAGCCAACTTGGTTTCCTAACCTCAGGGGCGGCTGCTTTTTTATTGATTCTAGTGTCATATTGTCTTTGTGTTTTTTTTTTTCCCTTATGAAAGAATGAAATGCTAATGGAGTGTCTGCATCCTTTATTTTCTATATGTAGTATGCCTAAAGGAAGCAGCTCAGCTTAAAAAACAAAATAAAAAACAACAAAAAAAAACAAGAAAACAACCACTGTGAGAAACTGTTAAGAGGTCAGTTGCAAGGCTTGTGCTGTGTCTTCTGAATTTCTTCTGTGCTGAATGAATCAATGATAACATCACTTGAGAATAGTGGTTTGTGTTTGGTCTACTTTCAGTCTATTTGTCTTTTTTTTTTAATAAGTGGTAAGGGTTTGCTTTTTATCACTTTACTTGACCTTATTTTTCCTGGGCTGTAGCCCTTTGTCGCTTTCCTTCTGTAGACAGAATATCTTTTTTTTTTTCTTTTTTTTTTTTTTTCCCCTCGATATTTTGTATTTTCTGGGTTTTTGTGCTGCAGCTTCAGCTCTTTACATCTGGCCTGTACATCCCTCTTGGTCACTTTATGCTGTGCTTGTCTTGCACATGCAAGATCTACCCTTGAATCTCTCCTTATGTCTTTCCACTTGCTAATAATGCTCCTGTGTTTTCTTCTAAAGCCTTTGGCAAGGCAGAAGCTTTCTTTCATTGTGATATGGCATAAAATCCTGGGTGGGAGCAGGGGGACCTCAGTCTGTCTTCCATCACAGTACACATGAGCTTTTACCCCAGCTACAAGTCTGCCACTTACTCCATCTGTTGGAAGGGTAGCATTGTACACATTAATAGCTCTAAATGTCTCTGACTTCAGCAGCTGCTTCAATTCAGTCATGGGTTCTGATTGAATGATTTGTCTTAGCAAGACAGTGTTTTATTGTTTTTTCAGTTTGTAACTGTGCTTCTTCAAAAGCTGCAGGACAGCAGAGTCTGTCTGTTCCCCCCTTCCCAACCCAGCTTCTCCTGGGAAGAGCAATTTAGAAATAAGGACAAAGTCAGTTATCAGGAATAAAATGTTGCATGTGATGCCAGTGCTAAACTTGCAGTGACTTGTAAGCTGTTCTGTAGTGTGAACAGCTTATGACACGTATAGCATGTATATGACCCATGAGGTTTAGTGAATAGCATCTTGGCCTGGCGTTGACTGAAAATAGTCCTTGCAATAATAGGAATGTGTTCAACTGGGGAACGGAAATGGAAGTGAAAATAAGCTAATGGTGAGAAGGGGGAGGAATAATAGTTCAAAAAGTACTGGGAGAAGGGGGAAATGACTGGAATGTTTTATTTCTATCTCTATATATAGAGCTCACTTTTACAGAATAGGGAAATAGAGATGCACCTCATAATTGCAAGTCCTCAGGGGCAATTCCAACCCCCATAAAAATGAGAAACAAGTTAGACACAGGAATGAGAGGTGCTGAGGGTGTGAGCAGACTGGGAAATGGGGAGTAGAAAGGCAATTGGAAAGTACGCTCATAGAATTTTTTTTCCAGCTCTGAACAACTTCAAACAATCAACATGAATTGGTCTGGATTGTATTTTCCTTCAATGTATAAAACCAAAACATCTTCTGAAAATGAGTGATGAGGTATTACTCCAGTCATACTCTGAAATCATATGCTGGTTTAACTGGACTGTATAGTGTGAGTAATGTAGTAGGACTTAACAGATAGAGGTTTATAGACACAAATACCTTGTCCTGTAGGTTTTAATACTTCTCTTGTTATTTTCTTGTCTTCCACCAACAGGCAGAATGGGGGAAATAAATGGACTTTTGTTTTGTTTTTAGAAGTGTATACCAAGTAGCTGGTTTTTGCTAACGAACACTAGTAGGCAGTTTTATATAATTAACATGCAGAGATCTTACTGGATGAAGAGGCTTCAGAAAATAGGCTTGGTTAAAATGTTAGTTGTGGAATATCATACAGCTGTTTATAGAACTATCTAAATAATAGGACTAAGCCTTTGGCAAATACTGATATGATAAATGACATTCATCAGCTGGAATGAACTTGTTGATTCCGTAAGGATTGCCATACATGACAGCATCTCTTAAGTAAAGCATTAGCTCCAGATTGGCCAAAATCTGGCTTTTGAAGCAGATGGGAACCTCTGAGAAAAGGATGAGGCATAGAGCTTTGTAACTCCTTACATGCAACTATTTCCCATTCATGTTTGTTCATCTGCTGTAAACCATCAAGAACAGACTTTCTGTAATTCAGCTTTCCTGAAGGGCTGGAGTCCAGCTCCAGAAAGGTGGCTCAGTGCTGAGTAATTGTGGGACTTGAGCGTCTGAGGAACCTGGGTCCAAGACACCTATGGTTTTAGCCCAGTGCTGTTTACATAGATTTATTGATAATTGTGAGGATGGAAGAGTGAATTTGAAACACTGTTTCAATGCACAGATAGCAAGTAGGTTTGGGTATCCTCTCTCTCAGACCTGGAACTCCCTCAGGTGCTTGGCAACTCTTGACAGTATTAGCATAGCCATTTGATTCAGAAATAGATGTGGGATTTGCATTCAGAAGGCTGATGAAACTGGGTTCTGTAGCATTCCTGCACTTCTTGCTCTGCATTGAACCTGGCCAGAAATTTCTCTAGACTGTCTTTTCTCTTCTTCAGTAGGTCACAAGGTCAGCTCTTTTGCTTGGCACTTGCTTCCAGGGCAGACTGGATTTTTATTATTAGCTGAATTTCTATATGGCAGTTTCTAAAGTATTAATTTCTTTGGCTAACAAATCTGATTACGTTGGCTCATACTCTTCATTGGACCAACATTACTTTACCATCTTCCTAGGGAGATGATTTTATATGTATATATCTGCAGGGTACTTAATCCTGCTCTGAGCCAGGTGTGCCGTTTCTCCAGAGTGCTATGCTCTTCTTTACTGTAGCTAGCATAATTTATATACCCACCTATAATTCTGTAGCCTGCAACTAGAAAAATAAATATCAGCATTGTATGTGGCCAAATTGTTTCTCATCCTTGCTCTTTTCTGGTCCTTGCTCTGAGCTGGACAGAACAGCTGCTTTGTTTATCAAGGGAAAAATCTAGTTAATGCTTTGTAAGGATGCAGAACGAACTGTCACTTTTTTCATGAACTGATTTTTAACTCCTAGCCAGTGGTGCCGTTGTTTTGCTGACACTGGAAAAGTACCGGTTGCTGCCTGACAGGGCTTTAATAGGATGTGAACAGCAGGCAGTGTTTCTCCAACAGAGAGCAGTATTGCATTTCAGAAATGAGACCAATCTATTGCAGAGAAGTGCTGTTGTGTTTGCTTCTCCTAGGTTAGGAGGGAGGGAAGCTACCCAGAAGCTCTACATTTTAGAAAAATGTACTTTTGTTTTTCTGAACAGGTCCTCTCCCTCCTATCCCTATTCCTGGCTGAATCGATATCTGCAGGGAGCAGATGAGCTTGTGAAGATGTTACATTTCTGCCTGCAGCTCCTGCTTGCCTTCTCACTTTTACTTCATCTCTGCAAGTGCTTACAGGGCAGAAATGGCTGCTTGCTGTGTGCTGGTGTGGTGTGTGCAGCAGTGGTCTCCAGCTGTCCACTGAGGACCCTGGGAGACATTGGTATGGTGTGTCTGGGAGCTGCATCCCCACCTGCCCCTGTTCTCAAAGGTGAGTGTACGGTTCAGAGCACGAAGCTGCCAACCTGCGTGTGCTCGCCAGCAGTCAGTGGGCATACGTCCATGGGGCAAAAAGCATCACTTCCTTTGCACTTCAAAGAGACCTCTGGAGCCCTTCAGCAGTGCGGCCCAAGCAGATCTCCCCAAAAGCAGAGTTGCATCCCTGTGTCCAACCCCTTTAGACCACCTCATGTTAGCAAACAAGCTGGGTTCCCTGCTGCTCCTGCAGTGAGGTGGGTGTTGGGTGGCTTGTTGCAAGCCCAAGCTGGTGGCATGTAGTGGTTTATTTGATGTTTGTAGACAGGCATCCCCTGGGCTTCAGGTTATACTTTGCTTTTTTTGTGGTTTAACAGTCTGACATACAGTCAGGTAACATTTTGTGGGATGAGGGAAGGAGAGAGAAATGATTCTTCATTTGTAGCTCTTGCTAGACCTTAAGAAAAAAAAACCCAAACTTAAGTGTTTTTAATGCTCTTCATTTACTTGAGTAGAGAAGAGCTCAGTTGGATATCCCAAGATATTTAGATAAGTTTAGTTTAAACACTATGTGGTCTGCCACTGAAGAAAGTTGCAGTGATTGGAAAAATCTCCCCTTCTGAGATCAATTAGTCTGTGCTGAGATCAATTAGCAGTACCAGTGAGATGATTCAAAGGAAGGAGTCTGATGCTGGGGTACCTCTGGGCCCTTAGCAGGGCTGCAGGGGAAGAAGAGTAGAAATAGATGGTGTCACATAACTGAGGGGACTCGTAAGGAATTTAACTGCTATTGCTGCTGCACTTCTATGCTAGGGCTGCTGGGCCAGGATTACTTCTGCAGTTCTTTCGTTTATTTCCTCTATCACTGCTGTGAAATGTCACGACTTGCTCCATGTTGCTGTTCCAGCACTTAACAGCCCTTTGGAAAGGGTTTTTCCCCATGATGGAGCCTCTCTGTATCTGTCAGCCAAGGCTTCTGCCTGTTGCTCACTGCACAGCTCCCCTTCTCATCCAGTACCGTAAAGGTGCTGTGGGTGCGAAGGGATGGAGACAAAATGCATCCTAAATTTCTCCTTAACATATGAGGATCCTGTCATCTCAGATGGCTCCATCTCCATGGGCACAGCTGATTGCTGTAGTTGAGATGTACATGGACTGACCATAGTTTTGTTCCTGTTATTTTGTTTTTCATAGTGTTTGCCCTTAAACCTTTTTAAAAGGCACTGAAGTGTCCCTGGATGTCAGTTCCCACTTGGGAATATTTCATGAAGAGTTTTGGCTTTTGACAGCAGATCCAGTGAGCCCGTTTGTTGTCTGTTTCTCAGACGCCTGACAGGCGTACAGTGGTGGGATGAAAAGGTTTGCTTTTATTTTTTGTAGAAATCCTAGCAGGAAATGTAAATCCCCATTCTGAGCATGGTTTGGGCATATTTGCAACGTCCTCTGTGGGGATATATACTTCTTGTCTCCTTGCCATGATCCTGTAGGCAGATGCCTAATGGATTCCTGTCTTCAAAGGCCAGTCCCAGGAAAGCACTTTCCTGATTTTTCTGGGGCTGTAGGGCGATTACAGTCTTGGACTTTGATGCTGACAAAATGGTCAGTTTGCTTTTCGGGAGTGCTGCGCTATTTTTTTTTTTAGCCCTGATGTGAGTGATTGGCACTGGTGTTTTGCACTGGGGATGAATTGGATTCATTTGCTGACCTATGGCTCCGCATAACAAAAGCATTGTCCCCGGAGCGGGTTTGTGTTTTCAGACAGCACCGGCAGGGCAGGCTCTGCTGCCTTCTGCCTTCGGGAGCATCCTGCCTTGGAGCAACTGTGGGAAACGGTTGAAAGCAAATGTCCTTGCAGCAGATCAGCTTGAAAAGCCTGTGGAAACCGAAGCTGGCTGTTTTCAGGAGGAAAACTGTTGCCACTAAAAAGTAGCATGAATTTCTTTGTCTAGTTTTTCCTAAAGAAGTTCTGCCAATGTGGACAGGGCTCTGAGCATGGACGTAAAGAGGAGGTGTGACACACATCTAAGGTATGCTTGGATAGCCTCTGTGAGCATGGAGCTTCTCCCTGATGTTCCTGGGACTTTACAGCTATTTGTTTTATTGCAGCAGACTGAGGTGCTTTAGGAACATGCAATATTCTTCCCTTGGAGGGGCATTTCTGTGTGTTGTCAGGATATAAAACCTGGCTTCAAGACAGCTGAGCACCATGTCCATAGCCTGGGACCACCGAGTGCTGAGGGGGGAGGCAGTGGTGTGCTCCACAGTCCCTCTTTGCTCCATGCTAAGTTCACAGGTGAAGGAACAACCAAAACTGGGCTCAGAAGCTTAGCACTGCTGTTGGCTTCCGCTGGACCTTTGCAAGTTGCTTCTCTGCAAGTTTTCTTGTCGGCAAGGTGCAGGTCCAACATCACTGGCCTCACTGAGGCACTGTGAGGACTTGCTGGCATCACCTCTGCAAAACCTCTCATGGAGGAGATGGGTGCTGTAAGAGTTTTTCTGTTGCTGCATGGGCAGCAGAGGCTGAGTTAGCTGCATGTGTAGCCTTGCTGAGTTCATTGCAAGCTGCTTACCTGGGGACACTTCAGCATAGCCTGTACTTACCAGGTCCTTGGGCCAGCTGTGCTGAGCTCCCTTCTGTCAGGGTTAAGCTGTAAGAAAGCTGCTAGTTTAAATTTGGTTTATCATAAGTCTTTATGATTTCCCCAGCAGGTTCCGTTTCCTTCCTTCAGGGGACTTCAGCAAGGCAGCACGTAGGGATGCTGGGCTGGGAGGCTTAGCTGCAATGGCTGGGCACCCTGACCTATTTAATATGCCAGTCTAATAGGCTTAACAGTATCTCATCAGGACTAGCTGGGGTTAGGTACATCTCCAGCCTGAGGACAACCAGCAGGTGACTGCAGTGATCTTGCACTCCTTGTTCAGCTGCTCTTGTATTGCCTGACTGATAAACCATCAGGTGTTGTAGAAGCAGCACACACTGCCCTTCACGGATTCTGTCTCTTTTTGCCACCCCGAGCTACGTGGCATTTTAATGTAGCTGTGAAGGCAGTGCAGAGGTCTGGATGATTGAGATACAGTTCATTACCCTAATCTTTCTGCAGCTCTGTCATCTGCACTCTTGAGTTACAGTGGGGTGAGATAAAAGAACTGGAGAATGATTGGCTTTGGATATTTAGAAATTGAAGGGTTTTGGTGGCACTGAATGGGGCAGTTTTAGTGGCTGTCCCTGGATTGCCCCCAGTCCCACATGTACAGACCAGGGAGCATGCTCTTACACTTCATAGCAGTACCTATATCTGTCTGTCTAACCCTGATCTAGATGGTACTATTTCTGTAGGTAATGAATGCAGTCACCAGGTTCTCAGCAGTTTTTTTTTCTCTCTTTCTCTAAAGAAATCTAAATTTCCATGTAATGATGAATCCATCATGCTAATTATAGCTGTGGGGAACGGTTACCCCTGTCTGCCAACAACTCATCTGCATTGCTGAGGCACAGGTTGGACTTGGGAAGAACTTTTTTCTGCTGCAAATCTGTATTTAATCATGGTAGCAGTTCTAAACTTTATAACAGTACAGACACCGCCTGTTAATTCATATTGTATTGCTGTGTCTGTTCACACGTGCGCTTGAAGGTTCAGCACTCAGTGGCTTTTTGGGCGGTATAAAACTGTCTGTAGATGGGTGATGTGGGGAGTGGTCTTGGGGCAGAGAATGCTCACTCAAAATGAAAATGGATGAAAGTCTTCTGAGGTTTGGGACACCTTAGTAGTGTTTAGAAATAGAACTCTTAGCTCCAAAAATTACAGAATCACTTGATACACAGCATCATTTTGCTGCAGGCTTATTTTTGCCTTAAGTGGGACAGAAGCAAATGTCTGTGACTGCATTATGCCATTTATTTGTAAATAGGTAGGCCACCAGTGACTTTGCTGTAAGCAGTATACACTCCTTAATAATTTTTTTTTTTTTTTAAAAAGAGATACTTCACCCCCGAAGGCTGCATTCCTACAGAATTATAGCAAGTTTAGGAAGATATCACACTACGATGTTTGCCTGGTAACTGCAGAACACCATGTCAAATGCTCTAGAAGTGGTGAAGACCTTTTCTCTTTGACTTACCCCTTCCCTGGGTTACTTCCAGAGCTCCTGCCAGGACTCGAGTCAGCAGAAGGTCAGATGTGGGTGAATGGAGGAAGATGCCTCGGGAGATATTCCAGCTTTGTGCTGCTCCTGTACTGGTCTGTATCTAAAAAGCATCGAGCCCTAAAGGAATGAATTTGCTGTGTATTTTGCAAACTTGACTGAATGTACAACTTTAATTGTTCAGAAAGCTGCTGGAAGATTTTTTTCTGCTTCCTGCATGGCAAGGACAGATGCATCTTTGCTGTGAAGAGCTTTTATACAACATTGCTGCCTGCTGCTGAAATCTAGAGGTCTAGTGGATGATCCTGTATGAAGCTGGTAGGAAAGTTGTGTATGTATCTGTGTGACATGTATATGTAGTGCCACATATGTGTCCCTTTCTTCTTTCCCTGCTTTGAAATGTGTCCCCTGTCAAACGCTTCTAGAGGAAATGCTCTCAGACTGATGAGTCTCTGTGTGAAATCTGGAAAAGCCTCCTACCTTATCCACCCTGTTGGAAACCCTCCCTGGGGGAACCACATCATCTGTTTGTCAGATTTACATTTAAAATCTGTCTTATAAAAGTAAATTCATAGCAAAAATTCTTTGTTGGAGTAAGAGGCTGCTGTTCTCGTCTGATTTCTGCTTGATTTAGGGTCTTGCTTCTTTACCAAAAGTCATCTTGGGTCAGGAGCTTGAGGTTGAAGGAGAGGTAGAGTGCTGCTGGGCATGACAATATGCACACTCATGACCTGGCTTCCTTCTGCACAGCAGAGACCAGAAAGCGTTTGTTTGTTATTACTGAGGTTACAGTCCCATGACATGGTCTGCTCTTGGCCATGCTGACAGTGTAACGTGAGCATCTTGGGCAAACATGAGCAGAAGATCCTGCTCCACTACAGCAGGAAGTAACTGCAGAGGTAGCAGTAACATTGTCATAAATGTGCTGGGGTTTATTACGTGATTGTCCAGGACCTACAGTGACGTTGTTTCAGGATCAGGTAACAAACTTAACCTCATCCATGTTGTGGTAAGGAAGGGCAGACCTGTCTAGTTATTGAACAAAGTAGTTGACCTGTCTATATTTTAATGAGAATTAAGGAATAAATAAGAGAAAATTTGTGAAGATGTGACATTGTTAAAATGGCAGGTCAGGGAGACACCCTTTGAGCTTTTAAATGGTTTTGGCTGAAAGCACTCAGGAAGGCAGCAAGGAAGTTACCAAAACTGAGCTGAGGTTCTCCAGATTGAACAGCAGTGGAAGTGCTCAAAGCATGAAGCAGACCTGAAATGCTCATCTGAATATGGGGCTGAGGATGCCAGATTCATGAGTGATATTTTGTCATTAAAACTTGAAAATTTGCCTTAGTCCTGTACTCTCCATAGGCTTCAGCTGAGCTTTATGGCATTTTGCTATCATTTTTTAATACTTGCTCACCACCCACCGATCACCACCACCCAGCCAGTTCCTGAGCAGCAGCCCCCTGGTCAGCTTTCCCCTTAGTTTATACAGTGATCATGATGTCACATGGTATGGAGTATCCTTTTGGCCAGTCTGGGGCAGCTGTCCTGGCTGTGTCCTCTCCCAACTCTTGTGCACCCCCAGCCTCTGGCAGGGCAGCATGAGAAGCTGAAAAGTCCTTGACTTAGTCTAAAAGCTGCTTAGCAACAACTGAGATACCAGCATCTTATCAACATTGTTCTCAGCTGAAATTCAGAACACAGCACTGTACCAATTATTAGAAAGAAAATCAACTCTACCCCTGCCCAAATCAGGATGATAACTTTAAAAAATATTGGACTGTTTTAGACAGAGGGGTTTGGTGTGGTTTGTATCTTGATTTGATACTGGTATTATCTGTGTTAGCAGCTTCTGGATGGAGTTGCACTTCTGAGAGCGGCAACAGTAGAGCAGAAAGGAGGAGAGGGTTTAGTGTTTGCCTGCAAGAAGAGTGATACTGGAGCAACTGTCTTCCCCGTGGTGTTTAATCCATGCCTAACCCCTGCTGTCCATAAAGCTTTGTCTCTGATGCTGGTGCTGTATTTCTCTACAAAGTATTCAAGAACTGCACAGGGTGCTTATGTTTCTGTAAAGGGATTTTAGTTATCTGCTCAGAAGAGGTTGAAAAGTCACTGAATTAGGCTCCAGATGAACAGTTTGTAGTTTTGCAGCTCATTTGAGTGTAACACTCACTTCTTCCAAAAAGGCAACTACCTGAGATGACAATATTAAGAATTATGCAGCTTCTGTATTTTGAACAAACAAACAAAAAAATCCAAGTATTTTTAAGTTAGACACAAAACTTCTCTAGCTTTGAGAAATTTGTGTTGTAACTGCAAATTGTGCCAGCAGCTTTTTTTTATGTGGTTGTAGCAGATTTAAGTGCTGAAAATGTAGAAATGTGTTTAGGAACCGGACTTACAGTTGAGTGTTGGCAACAGTGATACTATTTTATTTGCTTCCACTGAGTGCTGAGGTGAGAGGCCATTTTCAGACGAGTTGTTTCTGAAGTATATTTTCCTACCTGAATGTTATTTCCTTCCCACATGACTGCTCAAGATAAGCTGGCATGACTGCTGTGTTAAGCCCTGCTCACAGCCTGAGCTGAACTACGGCAGTGCCAGGCTCCCACTCACTGGGATATCAGCCCTGGGAAATGGTAATTAAAACGTCCCCACACGGGGCTGTCTGTCTGGCATAGGGTATTTCAGGTCCAACATGGTTATGACTGGAGAGGAAAGCACTCATCCTGTTTGCATCCCAAATTTCATGTGCAGGCAGAAAGGAGGTGTAGGGGTGATGGGGTGCCTGGCAGGGCATGGAGGGGGCAACTGGCAGGGTTTCCTGTGGGGCTGGGGCTGCTTTCACTTGCCTAGTGCAGGTAGGGACTGAGGGCGTAAGAAATAACGCTCTGGTTTGTAATCTTCCTGTGGGGATGCCATGTGCTGTTCCCTGGCTCTCACTTTGTTTCCAGCCACCATGTGCTGCAGACTGCAGGGTATTCTGTAGTAAGCCTGGGCTGCTGCCTGCCTTGGGCAGAACTGAGGAGAAACCATCTTCTCTAGTGGGTATTTGGAGCAAAACACACATGTTTTATTGGCCAAGACATGCACGGCTTCTTGGTGTTACGTGTTAGATGCACTTCGGATATTTTTAGTATCTTCACCTGCAAAAGAAGCTGTGGATGAGAGAGCATCATGTATTTGTATTCTCTAATCTGCATTTTAATTGTGCTTCCTCCTTTCATAATTCTTTCTAATGGGAATTACTGCTGAAAAGGTTTTGTAAAAGAAGTATGACTGAGACAGTTTGTGCCCAGGAGTATCAGATGTTTCATTGCAAAGTGCTGTGAGCCTTTCTTCAGAAACAAAAATCACTTGAAGGTTTTCCTTTGACCATATTTAATTTATTCTGTAATAGGTAGAATTTCACTTCCACAGCGTGGAATGGTTTTTACATCTGCATGGCTGGCAACAGATGTGCTGTGCACATCATCTGCTGTGCTGTATACTTCTTGAGCTCCATGGGTTCTGCTTTTGTCAGCTTTTCCTTGAGATGAGCACAGAGAGCAGGAAAAAAATGGATTGCCTGTGTTCTGCTGCTCAAACTTACCTAGAGATTTCACCTCACTCAATTAAAAAAATTTGCAAGCCAATCTGCAGTCCTGTGCAAGGAGTAGAATGGCAGCATGACTGATGCCTGCACCAAGCTCTAATTTGTTTTTGTCACTCATTTAAAAGAATACAGACAAATGCAATTTTCTAGAGAAAGGGAGTTGATCTTTTTCAACACAAGGCATAAACCAAAATTAAACAGAAAATAGTTGAGGCAATTTTATCAAAGAAAGGGAAAAAAATGCTCACACAAATGGTGAAGTATGTATTTACAGGGATATGTTATGGTTTATGATCATCCCTGAAAGAATAATCATAATATTTTTTTTTAAATTCAGGCTGAAGCCTCATCCCATTTTCTTCCTGATGTAAACAAGCCAGCTAAGGCTGAAGACTGGAGCTGAGATGCTCTATTTAAATGACATATTTCTGACAAATAGTTTTGAAAAAATGTGAATGGAACAGGCTTTTTTTTTGCTGAACTATTTCATGGTTTAATCTAAATATATTCCATTGTGAGATATTTTGCCTACATTTAAATATGAAAAGTAAAAAAAAAAAGAAAAATGTGCTAAAGTAAGGGATCAATTCAATCTCAAGCTGATCAAGGTTATATTCTTCACTCCAACAGAACCATACCGGTCCCCTCCTTTCAGCTGGTGACACATGAGACAGCTGTGAGGCCAGTGAGTGTTCCCTGGCATCCGATGGAGATCAGTGTCGACTGCTCCCCCAGGGAGAGTCCTGACAGCCCTAGAGGCACAAAAACATGTTCCTGCATGGATCGATCTATAGAAATTGCTGCTTTTTAAGGGAAGAGGAACTGCATTAAATTTGTGGTGCAAATTTCCTTTTCTCCAGACCCTTTTGGCTTGAACTGCACAATGGGAGCATCCTGGCAGGGAGGGATGTCTGGCCAAAGCTGTTGCCGTGCCACATCTTGCTGTCACCCTATGGTGCCCATGCCTGATGGAGCAGCAGCTGCAAACCCTGATCAACTGGTGGGAGCTGGTCAGGGAGGCAAAATGCTGAAGTGTGGTCGTAACCATCTATGTCAATAGGTTTCGTTGTTGGAGAGATCTACAGGGTTTTAACTCTGGGTAATCACTTGATTTTCTCAACTTGTCAAGCAGCAGTGCTGTTGTCTGTGTGTCATCTGGCTGATACCTGGCGCAATGGTACTTTGGAATAAAGACCTGGATGAAAATAGAAGGACAGAAGTGAAGGGATGTCCTAATTACAGTGGTCCTTACCAGCCAGGTAGGATTGACTCGTTCATCAGCTTCACCATCACATAAATTTTATGTAGGGCATTGTGGTGGTCAAATAATTTTTATATATATATATTTTTTTTTCCCCAGACTAAAAGAGCAGAGATCCAGATAATCAAACTGAAGTGAAGAAATGTGTCTTTCCTATTTGTGCTGAACGCTAGATCGCTGAAACACTCCAAAGCCAATATGGTAACCACAATAGCGAGTTCACCAGGGACATCCCAAGTAATGACCTGTAACAATAAAAGAGGCAAAATGTCTTGTCTTTCAATTCACCAGATTAGCTCCAAAAATAGCTTGCAAGATCCTGTGTCTTGTAGTTTCAAATACAGCTGTGTTTTCATAGCATAGTTTGATACTGTTTTTTGGCAGAGAGTAAGTGTATTTATTTTTAAATAGGCACAAAAAATACACCATGGCTGCCTTTCTGGCAAGTATTTGGTTAAATGGTTGTTGTTGGGATGCTACTCTGCTCTGCTGTTGTTGACCCTAAGGACCTGTTATTGCAAACAGAGGACAAAATGCTATGATATTTACAAATGGCGGGGGGGCCCTACAGGTTTGTTCCTAAGTGCCTGAGAGCTTTATCCCACTGTAAGGCAAAATGGAATTTTCTTGATGTATACTTGAATCAGGGTAAAAAAAATCACAACTGACACCTTGATGTTGCAGTTGTTGTATGATGGGACAGATCCATCCATACAAGGGCTATCTTCAGCAGGGCCAACCTGTATCTATAGGGATCTTTGTCTGCTTGAATTATTCAAACAACTGCTGGCAAGATTCAAGGCTGAGTTTATCTCAATACTGTAAATCCCCTGGAGCTTTTGAAAACACAAAAGACCAAATAACCCTGGTTTTCAGCCAGACATGTTACGTCTGTTACGCCAAGGAGATCACTCACTATTTTTTTTTTTTTTTTTTTCTGGTTTTAGAGGTAGAAAGACTATAATCATTCTGGAAAGAGATGTGGGCAGGCAATAGTTCAAGGTCTCCCAAGCCATGAATTTGCTTTACAGGAACAACCTTCAGTTAAGTAAATTCGGAGAATTGTGATGGTGAAAGTGTCCTTAAGAACCAGACCCAAAAGGAAAGCTCCTGCAAGCTGGGAACTGCCATCAGAAAAATGAAAGATGCTTGCATCTTTCTTGCAGGAAAACTGGTTTTGGAAGTAGCTGACCTAAAAGTAGAATAGGAAACACTGACACCACCCCTCAAAGTTGTCCAGGGTGCATTTGCTCTGCAATCAACACCTGATCATCTGCTCATGTGCTCTGCTGGGGTACTGCCTTCCTGGGCTGCCCCAGGGCTGGGTGATCCTGTGCTGTGGTACCTGGGGGATGGGGCTGACAGGGATCCCAGATATTTTTTATTTTCTATTTTGCTCTATTTGAAGAATGTGTTTGTTTGCCAGCTCTGGGCCTGTGGCTGCTGCAGTGGTTCAGGCAGCCCCTCCCCGACTTCTCTATTAATATGCTATTATTCATATAGAGGATATAAAATAATATAAGAGACTGAAAGGGACTCACATGTCCTTTCTCTTTTCATTTTTTCCTAAATTCATAGTGTCACAGCTAGCACATCCAGGTGGGCTGCAGAAGGCTCACCTTCCAGTTGGGTTTCTATCAGACAATGGCTTGAGCTGGCATTTCCCAGAGTTTGATAGAAATCCCTTAGCAGGTGTTGGGTGTCAAGACTTTATCATGGTACACTTCAGCTCCTGCACGGGTGCCTTAGGAGAAATGCCTAAAGTTTTTGGAAATAATTGTTACTTCAGATTAGTAATTGGCTTTATCTAACCTCTGATAAGTGGATAATTGGCTCCAGAATCTATATATCATGCTCCAAGATAAGGCATTATTTGTAGCCTGTAGTCACAGTCCTGATGCTGCAGCTGAGTTGCTGTAGCTATGGTGGAAACAGATCTCTAGGAAGTGGGATGGGGACTCTGCAGCTGCAGCTTTGGGGGAAAAAGGGACAGAGCAGGCAGGCTCCAGTCTCTGCTTCCACATGGTTCTTTACTCAGAAAGAAAGCAATTAAGTGACAAAGGATTTTTTTTTTATTCATCACAAGAAAAAGCATCGAGCTTTCTTACCTGCAATTATATTCTGTGTTTGAGTGAAAACATAATGACAGCTAAACAAGCTTTGTTAAATCTTTCATAAAACATGTTAGCTGTGGAAAAGGCAGAAGACTTAAGTGTAGAGTTTTCCCTGCAGACTATCTTGCAGAGACCCCTACAAATACCAAGGTCTGCAAAGGTATGATTCCTGCATGCAGCTGCTCATTTTTGCACACAGAGAAGAGTAGCTGTTTCAAGAGGGAGAGAAATCTCACAGACCCAGAATTTTCTTCAATTTGAGCTGAAGTAATTTTCCTCTCACTTCCAAATGGGAGAAAGATTTTGAATAAATATGACAAAGTTTTAAAATCCACTGTTTTTTCATGAAGGATCAGGTAATTATTTTTAAAAGATCTGTACAGAGAAGAGGCAGGATTTTGGGGACAGCTATAAATTTCTCATGTAATCCCATGTCCTGGATATAAGTAGTCTGATAAACTGCCTCTGGATATGAAACACCTGTATGAGAGCAATCTAGGTCTGAGTTTTACAGATATTTTGGAAAAAGGAAAGGCTGTACATGCTCAAATCCTGATGTTACTAAGTTGTATCACAGGTGACTCACAGCTGCATTTCCAGTGTCAATGGTTTTGACAGTGCTGTTTGGATTTGGTTTGTACTAATTATGTTTTCTGTATCAAGTTTGTATTTTTATTTTTTATTATATTATCTAAATGCAAGTTGAGGAGTGTGGCTAGCAACCTACACAGTACCTTTCATAAATCTAAATGTCTTAGAAAAAAGGTAATAACTCATGTTTAATGAGCTAACTGACAGAAAACTCTGTCCACCTTATTTATACTCGTAGATGCCTCTTTTAGCTGTCTTTCAAGTCCCAAATACAGTGGATTTTTGCTGTTTAATATAAAGCAATTCCTTTGCAGGACAACAAATGTGCTTCCAAAGCAGGAATACAAGTATTTGACTTCTGTTCTTCACTACCCTGTGCTGATGCTGCCAGGAGGTGTGTTGTTTCTGTGTTGAGCCTGACAGTATTGGTGCATTCAGTAATGAGATGTCTCCACTGAGACTTGTGGCATTTCATAATAGCAAATAATATCACTAACTTCATTTTGTGCATAATAACGTGCAGATTTTGGTGCATCTCCTTGTTTAACAGGACTAGAATTTGTGCAGCACATATTTGGTGTGGAAAGACAATTTAATGGAGGCATAGTTCCTCCCATTTACAAATCAAACCCTGATAATAAACAGTGTCAAATCATAAGGGAGTGAGGGAGTTGCTTCATATCTCATAGGCTCTTTTTTTCTTTGCTGGCTAGTGGGTGTTTTGAGGCAGCAGCTAAATTTTCCTGTCTCTGCCTGACAGTCTGAAGAGAGCTCAGTGGACTGTTGGCTTTAGTTTCTCACAGACTATTATAAAAGGAGCACAGAAGAGGCTTGTATAAAAGGAATCAGCTCTTCTTTTACTTTTGCCCTTTGTGGTTACTGTACTTTTAGTATATTTTGAGCCCATGATCAGAACTCGCTCTGTGTAACCAGTTCATCCTGCAACCAGGCTGCATATTTGGTGTATGGAGAGGGATGGAATAGTGCATGCCATATATAGAAGCAACTTTCAGCACCTGACTTGGGTTTAAAACTCTGACTTAAACTCCTATTCCCAAAATGCTCTTTCCATTCTTTGAACTCACAGTAGGGAAAAGATGCTGCTGCAGAGAGAGCTTGGACCCATGTTTCAGCCAGCTCTGTGCAGGTGATTAGAGATCACCATCACAAAATGGGAGAACAAAATTGTACAGAGTGAGAATGAACAGGATTTTGATCATAATTATCCTTAATAAAGGTCAGGGTCCTTTTGAGGCAGGTTTTGGGTACTGCAAAGTAAAGGAGAATTTTCTGTCCCACCTTTCTCCCACCATTTGTGAATCACAGCCTGGGTTGACTGTCCCTTGCTGGCATCTCTGAGAGCTTTGGCAATGACCTGCCACGGGGACACACTGATGCTTCTAGGATTTCCACTTTGTATTGTTGTCTTCTGTGACTCCGTATGGACCTGTGGATTGTCCGATTCATTCTCTGAAGTAGGAGTTGAGTGGTCTGGGGTTAATGTGTGACAAGGCCCACCTCCTGCTTTTCTGAGCTTGTTTTTTCACACAACAGTTATTTCTACTACCTTGTAACTTTGTAAATTGGTGTTTTATGTGAGTGATATTACAGTGGTATGAAAAGTGAAGCCAATAAAGAGAAGGCCATGCCACAGAGTCTACTTATAGGACAGTGCCCTGTTTGCTCAGGTTTTTAAGTTTCTGGTGGTAGGAACTATCCCTCTGCATATGTCTAAGAGAATCCTAAGAGGGTGGCATCCAATGTTGAGTGGAGCCTTTAGGGACTGATCACTCTTGCAAAAACAGAGACACAGGCATTTAGCAGTTACTGAGGCCATTCAGGGAGATATAAAATACCTGTGTTTGGGCAACAGCAGCAACATCTTTCTTAACAAAAGATTTTAGTGAGGAGGGGAAAAAGGTGTGAAGTGCAAACACAGGACATACCCACCAGGGGCAAGGCTGGTAAGGTCCCCCAAAACAACACTCCTGGGTGGTGTTTTCCAGCCTTGCCATCTCCCCTGTGCATAAGGGCAGTGAGTCCATGGAGCCACAGACACCACTGTCTTGGCTTTGCATATTCTGATCAGAAGTTGCACCTGAAATCATTACTCGTGTAAATATACATTAGGTAAAAGCACAAGGGAAATTCTCATGGCTGCAGCAGTGAAAAAACAAGATACTTCCTTAATTTTAGCTGCATGTTTGATATTGACTCAAAGTACTCTGAGCACACAGTGCACAGGGATATTGACACACCTGCCTCCTTGACAGAAACTCCATGTTATTTTATATTTTTTCCTGTTCTACCATTTGATACCTGCTCTAAAAGCTGCATCACATACTGATCTCAATAGGCTGGCAATGAAAAGGAATCAGAGAACTGAAAAATAGCCATTGAAAGGTGAAAGCCTCAGTCCTGTTGGCATAACTGTAGATGGCAGCTTGCATTAAGTGTCCTTCCTCTTCTCTGTGCTGTGACTGAATAAAGGGCAATAGTTGTGCCAGTTTCACTGATCTTTTAGGCCTGATTTGCATGATATGTGGGAACATTAAAAAAAGCAAGACACACAGGGGTGGAGTACCCCAACAAGTATGACTTGGAGTTATTCCTTGGTTTCTCATCCTGTAGGTGGTTTTGCTGCACAAGTGGATGGTTTTCTTTGCAGCCAAATCGTGCTAGGAATGGAGAGGAGTATTTCAGAAAAGGCTGAGATTCTCAGGTGATACTAATCCAACAGCTCAGGCTATTTAAAAAAAGACAATGCAACAAACTACACAAAAGGAGACTATGATACCTTGCAAATCCTCTAATGATAAAAAGAAGATAAATCTGGTGATGGAAATACTTGTGAAAAATTGCTAACATTGAACCTGTCAAAGTAATGACCTTGTGCCCTACCCCCTAGGAAAAACTCCTTCCGCCTTTCTAGTATCAGAAAATGTGACTTTTGAACAATACTTTATTTAAATTAAGCTTGTACTGACCGAGTAGTTCACAAGAACTGAGGAGAGCTGAATGCCTCAATTGAGGCCATGTTCTCAAAGGTTGAAAAGTGACAGTGTGGCTATTTGTGAAGATGTTTGCCATGACACAAATTTGAAATGATAATTTTGAAAGCTTTTTTGGTTACAAAATCATTCTTGAATCGTCTGAATGAAAAGTTGCCAATTCAGAGGCAGCATCAGTGGTTTCTATCTCAGGTCAGCTGCACAGCCAGTATCTGGAGCAGACAGCTATGCACAAGGGGAGCCTTTGCTTCCTTATAAAATCAAATGAGGGGGAAGAGTGGCACCACATGTTGGTGAGTGGGACCACACCTGAAAAAGTCTTTATCAACTGTATTGCAAGTTATTTTAGGATCTCTGAATTCGTGTTAAGGGTACTGGGCATTTTAGGGCCTTTAGTACCTATGCTGGAGGCTGCATCTGGCCCTTGCATGGGTTTTGATTTTTGGAGCTGGTCTGCAATGATGCTGGGTCATCAGGAAGAGAGCCTGCTAACTATTGCTGCTGTGATCTCCTGTTTAAGACCTGCATGCAGCTTTGAAACAGAGCTATATGAAGACATCCCTATTCTGGTCTCATTTTTGTTTGAGACATCACAGAAGACAAATAAGGTGATACTATCAGAACTGCTTTACAAATTATCCCACAGGTAATATGAAGGCGAGGCGGTACAGATGAAATACACGGAGCATTTCCAAATCCATTAGCAGGGGATGTGCCTAGAAGCCCTGTATCTGTGATGGAAATTTGTGGGCAGGTGTCTAGATATTGATAAAAATACATACTCCAAACAGCACTCACCAAGATGAGGCTGGAACAGTAAGAGGGGAGCTGTGCAAGGCACTAAGTATTCTCCACAACTACACCCCCAGAGAAAAAGACGAGTCTGGGAGAATCAGAAGTATTGGCAATCCAAATTAACAAGAAGTGATCATTTCAAAAGTGCTTATAAAGGAATTAAGCCTGTTTAATGTAGTAATTAGTAAAAAAGAGAAAAATCATTGGGTATAATAATAGGATCGGTCTGACTAACACAAAAATCAAAAGCATTTCAAAGGTTGAGTTGTCTTTGCCTTATTAAGACTATACTACAGAGTAAAGCCTAAACAAGTCAAGAAGCATGTGGTCTTATAGATGTAGTAACTACTTGGTCATGTAAAATAAAAGAAGGTATTCAAATTATTCTATGGGCAATGTTAACTCCAAAACAACTTATATGTAGAAAATTAGGTTGGGGGCACCAGTGGAGGGTAATAAGATGAATTTTGGAAAGGACAACAAAAGATTGCTGTAGGCAATGCTGTGTGAAGCTGTAAAGCACAAAACGCGCTCTCCTGCATATGACCAAGCTGCTGAGGCTTGGAAGCTTGCCTAGAGATGAAATTTCTGTTATGGACACTGCTGAGAAAATTCTGCTTAAATTTGTTTCTGTTGAAGTAAAAGAAGAAATATAGGCATCTGCTGACACATGAGCATAAAAATGTCACTCTCAGGATTTCAAATTCAATTTAAATGAATAAACTGGTTGTGGATTAAATAAACCAATAGAGCATATCCATATGGGATACCAAGAAGTGTAGTTGCCAAAAAAAAAATAATTCTTTCCACTTTCTAATGCAACACAGCTGAGGAATAAAGCAAAGTGACTATTGTTTTTTAACTACAGATGTGCAGACATAACTGTTTGAATAGTTTATACAGAATTTTATCACAAAGGGAAACAAAAAAGCATGTGTCTCTACACAGAGATTAATACAGTTGAATTTACCCACTTTAAAACTTAATTCAGTGTAACTGCCCTGGGTCCCCTGTGCAGTAGAGCCATCAGTGGTCTCCCACAGAGCCAAGAGACTGTTGTCTTCCAGGAAATTAGAAAAAATAAAAATACCCAGGGTGAAATTAATGTCACTTTTTCTCATAAAGCCCCTTTTCAGTCCTGCTGAGCAGTGAGGCACACCTTGGCTCGCCTTCTCTGGACAGGTACATCAGGAAGCACCCTGGAGTGCTGAATCGAGGGCAGTTGGACTCTGATGGATGTCTGGCACCAGATTCTCCCTCCTTGAGACAAGCCAGTATCCTAAATGTGAAGGAAATGATTAGCTAGCTCGTCTTCTGTATTTGGTCAGGAGCTTAATGTTGGATTAGTCAATTTGTTAATTAGGTTAAGAAAGACATTGCCTAAACTATGCCTATGCTTTGTCCCAGAGTTTACCTTTGTACTGCTCCAAGGACTGAAGGAAATATTGCATTTGCTGTGTCGCTGTGACACTGCAGAACATAATTTGCTGTATGAATAATTTGAAAATATTATTCTGAGCTTGCAAATGCCTCAGGGAAATAAACAGCTAAAATCATTCCCATATTTCAGGTGCATAAGCTCTAGTTCAGAGAGGTTGTATGACTTGTATGGTCACACTAACATCAGCATCACTACAGGGAGCAGATTTCATCTTCTGCCCATGCTGCAAATTCTGATGTACCTGCACACACTCTTATCAGTATCAGAATATAGGATCATAGGACAGGATCACAGGAGATCTGATCTTGGAAGGACCTTTGGGCAGTCTGTAGTCCAGCCTCCTGCTCAGAGGGGGGTGAGTCAGGACTACAGACCAGGTTGCTCAGTGCTTGGTCCAAATGGGTTTTGAAAACCTCCAAGGACAGTGACTGCACAACCTCTGTGAGCAGCTTGTTCTAAGCTGGACTGTCCTCATTGTGAAAACAATATTTTTTTTTTGTACATTCAGGACATAAACGGAGCAAAATCCCTGAATCCTGGAGGCAAGTAAATTCCTGAGCCCTTTTCTGCGCTTATCCCCTCCATCAGTTCTGGTATCTGGTATCATTGGGATATTTGTAGACTGAGGAGAGTAGTTCGACTGGTAAGTGTGGAGAGAGGGAGAAGCAGCAGAAATTGTATTAGTGCAACAAATAGCTGAAATATGAGAAGCTCTGTGAAAAGAAATGCATACCCCATCTTGGCATCATTGCACTCCAGAATGTCAGGCTATTGCGTTTCTGAAGCTGGTTTGAGTCAAAATGCGGACTGAGCCATAAGCTGGTTCCATCAGACTGCAGCAACAGGGAGAACCCACTTGTGGCAGGAGAAGGGTCAAATGTCTGTAGAGAAGTACTATGAGCCAAACCCCCAGAGTTCCGCAAGGCTTCACTTAAGCAGCTAACTAAACTGGTACACTTGAGTGCTTTGGGAAACCTTATCTCGTGTAAGAGTCATGAATATAACAAAGTGTTTAAACAGCCTCACCCTGCTGTGGCAGATATCTTGGTGGGTTAATCATAAACACAAGCAGAATCCCTGTGGCTTCCAGAGAAGAAGAGTGCCGTGTCTTGCAGCTGCTGGATGAGTTGCTGAAGGCCAGCTTGACACCGGAAAACACAAAAGTATAGGAGATGGAGGGAAAAAAAACAAGGTAATGTATCTTCTTTTTTTTTTTCTTTTTCTTTTGTTTTGTTTTGTAGCAGTGGAAATGTAAGAAAAATGAGCTTTAGAAATACCTAAAGACTTAGAATTTTTACACTGAGGTACTTGCATGAGGGTTGCATTTATGTCAGCAAGTTTTGAGTTTATTACTTTTATACTTTAAAGGTCTTTAAGGGAAGATAATTAATTCTTCTGAACTGCAAATAGGAGGAGATGACAGTCTTGGAAAGCATATTTTCTCATTTCTTTAGAGTTTTTTCTCCTGCCCACTGTTTTTTAAAAGTTTGTGCCTTTGCGGTTACCCTGGATCACACTTTGTGTGCATCAACCCAGCAGGGTCAGTGAGGGAACAGAAATCCCTTGGAATGCCCTGGTCTGGGGCTTTGGGGCTTGAATGTAGAAGAGCAGTTTCTGTGGCTGCATCAATTAGTCTAACTTACAACTCTCCCTGTAATTTTGTGATATTGCCTTGAATGAGGATGTAAAAGGAGCATGCCACATTTTATAGGTAAGATGTATGTATGCTCCACTTCACCCAGTGAGAACTTCTTTTGATTTCAATAGGAAGCATCTAAGGGCAAAATCTGACACTTAAGTCTTTTAATGCTTAGATGCAACAGCTGGAAATAATCTTGTTTTCCTGAACTCAATCCAATTCATAATCTGAGGATTAGCTTTAATTTGTGAAGTGCTTGTTTTTCATAAGGAAAGGATACCCTTTTTCTTGGCTAAAAGACAACAGAGGAATATATGGGTGTTTGAGTCTATGAGTTTATACAAATATACACACATATATCCATGTTGATTTGTAAGTTGCTGTATTTTTGTTTATAGTAAGATTATTTAAATAGGTTGTCCTGCTAGTGGTGTATTTTCTTGTTTCTGCCTTCTTTTGTAACAGAGCTGAATGTCAGACTAGCAAACAAAATTTGCCCTGACCATGGTTGACCAAACCCAGAACTTTTTCATGGATTTTGTAGCATCTCTACAGACTCAGAGATGTGGAACTGAGGCCAAGGCTTGGCCGAAGTGTTTAGAGGATTTATCTGAGAGTTTACCATAAATTAGTAGATAAAAATAGTAAATAAATTTAATGTATTGACAAATTTTAATTTGTACCTGCCCTAAGTTGTAGGACAACTGCACAAGGTTTTGTGTGTGAAGAGAAAGCCATGTTTTGTTTCAGTAGCTTCCTTCCTTCATTGAAGCAAATGTACCTTAAACTAATCTAGCATTAGATTAACTTTTCTGTTCTTCTGCTGAAATGGATATGTTCTAATGAGAGAGCCATACAGTTTTGGAATCTGAGTTATTTAGTGTTCTGTGGCTCTGATCCTGCAGACAATAGAAATCTTCTCTGTCAGATGCCTGGGGTGCAGAAAGCAGATTAGTCTGTGCACTAGAGAGTTCCCAGGCTCAGGTTTTTAAAATTGACTCTAAACAGTTTATTAAGTTTGGTAAGTGGCAATAGTTTGTTTTTCATGAATTAGATAAATCTCATTTCAATTGATGTAGTTGATTTTTAAGAAGCCATTGTAACAGTGTGAAGTGTTATAAGAAAGCAGTGCTAATGCACTTGGGAATTTGAGTGGTTCACAGAAAAATGTGAAATACCACAATGACATGAGTCCAATCTAAGAAACATTAATACTAACTTCTTGTGGGTCCTTTGCTTAGATTGCTCTTTCTGACATCAGTATTTTTTTCATTGGAAATATTTAGTATTTATTTAGTCCATTCTCATTTTCTTATGTACTGCTATTGTGAATTCAAAAGTGAACCCGGTTTCCATGGGTAGTAAAGAAATAAGAGCTGGCAGTCAATGATTCTGATGCCCTTAAATCATAGTTAGTTGTGTGCTGGGACACAAGTTTTGCTTGCTGGGAAAGGCAAAATCCAGCCTGAGGTTTATATGACCTGTCAGTATAGAAGTTGTTCAGCCTGTAAACACAGTGAGAAACCTGCTGCTGCTGGTTTTGCACTTGCAGTGTGGTGGCTTATGAGGCCCAGAGAGTGCTTTCCACTGAGAAAAAAAGAAACAACAACAAAACATCAATGGTACTCGAGAGTATTCTGAGCAAGTGCCTGCAGACCTTTTTGCCCTAAGGATGCATTAATTGCAGCTTTTTCCTTTTTCCTTGTTACATGCCTTGAATTGTTCTTCCTGGCATTTTCTTGGGTCAGGGCGATGTACAGGCACTGGGGAAGAAGCCTGTGCCTCCAGCAGGTGATCTGGGATGTCCAGAGGTAGCAAGGCTCTGCTTTCACTCTCTCCAGATGGAGAAAGCTGTCTGGGAGAAGGGGTTTTCCTCCCATCCCATTTCCCTTCAAGAATGCACATTTATGATCTGCTGTGATCACCAGCAGATCACTTGCTGCACACAACAGTGGCAGCGAAGCACTGGGACATTCCCTGACAACAGTGAAATTGCTGCTCTTTGAGTCAAGATGTTCTTCTTCCCGTCTTCTTGTTACTTCTTTATTGCTTTTTAAAAAAATATTTTATTGCCTTTTTATTGCCGGTGTAAAAGTTCCAGGACGCTGGCATTCAGGTCTTGCTCCTAATGCTACAAATGGTAACACTGAGTAACTTCACCTGACAAAAATGAACTGCATGGATAGAAAAGGTGACTGATGGTGAGGTCTTTCTATGGGACTTGTTCAATATGCGTTGACCCCTGCATGTAACACCAGACTTAGGTCCTGCCTGCAGTGCGCACGTGCTGTGCACACCTTGGGAAAGTTTTGCCGAATTTGTTTGGATGCAGCTTTTCCCCACTGTCCCTTTCTGTTACATTTTGTGTTACTTGTACCAATGTTTTCTTCTCCCTTAAGCTCTTTATTACAAGCCCATAACATAAATACATTCAATGGGGACCAGGACTGTAGGTATCTCTGTTCCTGCAGAAAGCTTGCTGCTCACAGGGCACAACTCAGCCCTTTTTATCTTCAAAGGATGTCCATAATGACCCAACAGGGCTTCGAAGAGGTACCACCAGGTGGCATTTGAAGACCAGAGCATTGGTGGCACAGGAAGGCTTTTTCAATGTCACTTCTGCATCAGGACAGGGTAATGGATATTCTTGCTTCAGAGTGGAGAGATTTGCTGACTCCAGCCATGAGCAGAAGAGAACACACAACACTGACTCTCCTTCACTGACTCAGAGAAGTGCTGACATTGCATTACTTGTTCAGAGCCACGAGGTAGAGCTGAACTTGTCTTCACAAAAAGATGAGCAGTGCTCCATATGGGGATCAGCACAAGGACAGGGAAACTTTTACCTTCAAATTTCATTCATATTTTACTGGGGCTATGTAAAAAGAAAAGGAGCAAACAGACATAAAGTAAGTTACAGACTAGTATATGAAGAAAGATTGTTGAAGGAATGACTAATATGCCCCCTTCTGTATTAACATGGAGAGAACAAATTAATCTTCTTTTCAAAGAGTCACAGAATCATACATTGGCTTAGGTTGGAAGAGACTTTTGAAAATCATCTAGCCCAACCTCCCTGCCATGGTCAGAGACATTTTACACTAGATCACATTGCTCAAAGCCCCATCCAGCCTGACCTTGAACACTGCCAATGAAGGAGCATCCACAACTTTGCTGGGCAACCTGTTCCAGTGTCTCACCACTCTCATTGGAAAAGATTTCTTCCTTATGTCCAATCTAAACTTACCCTCTTTTAGTTTAAAATGGTTGCTCCATGTCCTGTAACTACAGGCCCTGATAAAAAGTGTTTCTCTTTTTTTTTTTTTGTAAATGTCCTTTACATATTGAAAGGTCTCCCCGGACCTTTCCAATATGCAGGCTGAAAAACCCCCAACTCTCTCAGCTTTTTTTCAATAGGATAGGTGTTCCAGTCCTCTGATCATTCTCATGATGTTACTCTGGACCCAATCCAACAGGTCCATGTCTTTCTTGTGCTGGAACCCCAGAGTTGGGCACAGTGTTGGCAGGGGACTCCAGCTGGGGTCTCATGAGAGTGCAGTAGCAGGTAAGAATCACCTGATGGCCATGCTTCTTTTTATGCAGCCCATGACACAATTGGCTTTCCAAGCTGCAGGCACACATTACCAGTTCATGTCCAATTTTTCATACACCAGTATCCCTAAGTCTTTCTCTGCAGGGCTGCTCTCAAACTTTTCATTCCCCAGTCATTGTCCAACTCAGGTGTAGGACCTTGCACTTGCTCTTGTAGAACCTCATGAAATTTGCATGTGACCACTACTTAAAGCCTGTCAAGGTCCCTGTGGATGGCATCCCTTGCCTCAAGTGAATCAACTGCACTGCTCAGCTTGGTGTTTTCTGCATTCTTGCTGAGGGCATTCATATTACTCAAGGAAGAAGGCAATGCACCACTGAAGTAATTTTCTGCATCCACTATTTAATAAACATTTCTTCCCTAGCACAATTGATTTGCTTTTCCCTGTGGTGCAGTCCCTAACAGAGCTGCTGAGCTGTGGTGAACAGAACTATTGTTCCCAATTTGAAAGAAAAGCCATCACTATATTCACCATTGCTGGGGATGAGGAAGGGAGGGTCCCACTGCATATTAGCAGGCAGGGTCCTCCTAGCAAACCAGAGGAGACAGGCTCTTCCAGTAACAGCAAAGGTTTATCAGGTATAATGTGAATTGCTTTCAGGAAGAATACTTCCCTCAGTGACAACAAGCAGCCTGGATCCTGTATAATACCTAAAATTACTCACCCGGTCACCTGTTGCCTTTCTACTGTGATAAGTCCTTTTCAGGCCCTTTCAGGCTTTACTTATTTATTTATTGTTATTTATTTTAAAAGTATTGTTCAAGTAATGCAGGGGAAATATCTATCCGATGATCACTAGAAATTCTTTCTTCTTAGAATTTCAGAGCAGTTTGCAAAGGCAATCATAAAATTTATAAAGATGGTAAAATAAGGAACAGAGAAGTTGATGGTCCTACAGAAGTGAGGCGTCCTATAGAGGTGAGGCTATAAGTCATAGCTCACAGTTCCTATCTGCTTGCCCAAAAGGCAGGAATATTTGGGACATAGTTAAGGCATATGAAACAAGGTGAGAAGTGAAAGCTGATTTTGGCTTTAGAAAGGATTATTGGTTTTGTCACAAGCAATGCATTACAGCAAATCTCTCTTTCATTTTCTATAATTCCCTGCCACCAGCAAATCCCTGGTAGGAATGAACATTAGCTGGAGCAGTGAGACACTCTCAGAGAGGCAATACAGCTGTTTTCTCTCGATGGAAAGACCATCCTACAACATCCCTGTCTTGGAGGAAACCACAATGTGCAGTAGAATTTTGGACCCCTTTGCCTTCGGCAGGGGCGCACCAAAGCCTGGCAGTTTTCCACCTGTGAAGTCTATTGTAAGGGATGTGCCTTTTTTTGGCCACTTCTACCAGGGCAACATTTCTGTCAGTGCTGGCTAAACCCATTGTTTTAGAGCTAACCAAAGCCCTGAACTTCATAAAACACACAGAATATCCACATCATCTCCTCCAGTGACAATAAGAGTAAAGAGCTATCAGGAAAAATATACTTTACTTCAATTTTGATATTTGCAAAAACCAGGAAAAAAAAGATTCCCAGAAAACAAGACTTTCAGGGTGACTTTCACATGAAAATAAAGTAGGAAATACAGATCAATGTTGAAAAAGACATTTACGTCAGATGTTTAGCTGGTGTCAACTCTGACACCAACTCAGAACCTCTGAGTTTCTCCACTTACACCAGCTGGATCCAGCTCAATCTTCTGGCCAGCACGTTCATCAGAAAGCATGAAAGGATAAAGACATAAATACCCCATATAGTTTCAATATAGGGTTTGTTTGAGTGTGATTTGTTGACACATATCTAGATGCCAGTGACAGGTTCATCTCACCTAACTTCAGACATCTAGAGGTAGGTTGCTACATCCCAGCCAGGTATCCCAGGTAATCAGTAACAAGTAGATATCAGAAATGCATCCATATGACTTGGGCACCGTAAGTGCCCATTTCTCCCCATCAGCTGGGAGGGGAGTCTAGACATCTGAGACATCTACATTCATCCAGATTAATCCTACTCCCAAGTGGCAAGTATGAGCAAGAGGGTGTAAAAACAACAACAAAAAAAGATGAATCACTTTCTTAATGAGGCAGAGATTTCAAATACAGAGAGATCATATAGAGTGTTTTAAGAGAGAAAAAAAAAAAAAAAAAAAAAGAGATGTTTTCTGTAAAATCCAGGGAATTTCAGTTGAGAAGTTTTTATCTGGAGACAGGCTATTTGCCAGACTATACAGAGAGCTATTTTGACCAACCATTTCCATCTCTGATATTAATAATGTTCGTGTCAATTACTGGAGCTTGGATGCTTCCAAACAGCATGAGAAATACTGCAGTAACCAAAAGTGCTTGGTTTAACCAAAGGTGCTTATTGTTGACAAAGTGTGAATCATACCCCTGAACAGCAAACTCCTTTGAGTTGCACCCTGTGAAGGCAAGATGCTCTCAGGGACATTGATAAGAAGCAAATACTGAGACATAAATAAGTTTATTTTAGACACTAGTAGTATTCTAGACATTTTCACAGACTTTATTTGAACAGCTTCCCTCCAGCTCCAGTAAAATGAAGAAGCAATAGTGATGGATGACATTATATTGATGGTTATGATAAAAGTGGAGAGAGAAGATGTTTATCTGGGAAACTTTCAGGCCCTCTCATTTGAAAGATACATTTGGCTTTGAATGAAAGGCTAATTTTGAGGAAATTCTGGGCTGGTTGCACCCTTTCTTTTTACAACTTTGGATTTTCTGGTAGCAAATGGAAACTGAATTGCTGCAGCACCAGTGAAGACCAAATTCCAGTCAAGTTTAAAAGTTTTTGATGGCATCAGCATGAAGCATAGGTACTTGTGGCTGGCCATTGCTACCTCCCTGATCAGGTCCTACATCAGGTCACCTGGTGCTGGGTGGCAGCAGCCCTGTGTCCTGCTTGCAGCCCTTGGAAGATCCCTGTGATTTGGCTTGGACAACAACCTAATGCTCTACGAATAATTGTTCAAGGTGATATTATTTCTTTCTCTCATGACAAGTTCAGAACTGGAGAAAGAAGCAGTTTATTTGGCCTGTCAGGGTACAGGCTATCCAGAGTGAAAATAAAACCACCGTGCAACGACTGCAGTCTGAACTTGGACACAATTACTGTACCTGCCATTTCATAAAGTGTTCAGTTTAAATTTGATATCTATAGAAAGATTGAAGGCAACATCTGGTCTTCTGGCTTTCCAAAGATCTAAGGCTGTTATGAAGATAATCCTCTAAAATCATACTGAAGATTAGTTTGAAAGTTTTGCAGAACAGGAGGTTATTCTGGAATATAGGACTGTTAAACTCTAGCATTTCACAGCCTCACTGAACCAGAAATAAATGAGTTCTTAGCACTTTATGAGGAGTGGGATATTCATCCTGTTCAAGAAATGTCAGAAACACCTGCTACTAGCCTTTTAATCTAGGAGCATCTTTTACATTGGTGTCAAGGTTTAGGGTCAGGGCAGCTCCTTAGACCAATTAGTTAATTAGACAAACTGAGTTGAAAAGTAAAATCAGTGAACAGAACGAGCTCTGTTCTCAACCAAACCAGGACAATGCTCAATGACTGTCTTGTTATTTGCACTAGCATTGAAGCAGGCACAATAAGAACAGATTTATGGTGGAAGGATAGATTTAAAAAGGAAAGAGATCCTTTGGTGATGTTGGTGTTATAGAATCACAAGGACATAGGATGTGAAAAATGTCAGCACATGGCCCATGCAAAAATCATGACTTTAATGTCATACAGAGGCAGCTGTAAATAGACAACTGTATTATTTGCTCAAGAATTGGCAGTAGCTTGTGGTATAATTCTGTAAGGGCCACCTATGTCCCTTATCTTCCACATCTGCTCATCAGGGTCCTTGTGTGTGCCCAGCAGGTCTCTTGTTGCTGGACCTCTGCACTTGTCTTGGTAAGGTGAGCTACATCCTTTCTGAGGCTGGAATAAAAAAGAGTAACTTCTGAGCTGCTTTGTGCTCAAGCATCTCTTTGTTTATGGGAACCAACCTGCTTAGCCTCCTGAACAGTGTTGAAACTTCATGTCTACTTAGTAGAGAATCTCACCATGTGTGATGAACTCAAGTGCTGAGCACTGCCCACAGCAGTCTGGTTTTGTTCCTATGCCAGAAAGGATTCATTTGGGATTAATACTTCCCTGATGAGCAGCCCTTGTTATGTTCCAGTGCAAACAATGTGGTGATAAAACAGAAGCATCTCTGTAAATGTCACTGCTTAATTGACATTTAAAGAGTGTTTTACTGAAGGGTGATGAATGAGTCAGCAGTTTGGGGGTCATACTCATGGGCTATAGTGATGGACCACGTGTCCTAACAGTTGAACTAATTTGCGTACAAATCTTGCCAACAGTCTTTGAAAAGTGCAAGATTTAGTATGTTAGAAGTACTGTACTGTAATGTAACAAGCCCCCTGGGGAGAAGCAGAATGCACAGCTGAGCTGCAAAACACAAACTTGAATGCTGAGACCTTGCACTGACTGGGAAGAGTTGAACCACTGCCTATGAGCAATGGCTTCGTAAGGGACTTGTCTGCCTGGCTTCACAGGAATAAGGCTTAATCAGGAATGGTTCCTGTCGAGGATGGAGACCCAGGTTTGTTTTCACACCCAAAGGGCACTAACTGCGCTGACTATAGGCAATGAGGCTTCTCTGCCTTGCTATCTGAGTGTGTTACTTCTACAGACCCAAGCCTGTCACAGATGCTGCATTACTTCTGTACATACAGTAGGTTTTTATGGCATTGCAAAGGTAGAACCAAAGGCTTTAAGCAGGGGTGTCTTTTTCAGATTTGAAATCTTCTCCTTTATATCAAAGACTCCCTCAGTTCAATATTCAGGAAGAAATGCACTCACTGAGGGTAAGCCAACAGCACTGGCCCCCACCAGCCAGGTCCTGCCCTGCTAGGCCAGTTCTGACTCTCCCTCCCTGGCTGCCCACCCTTCAACATGCTCCATGAAGCACTGGGAAATTGCTTGTGCTCTGGTCCTGTACAGATGCTTCCATATCTGCACTTCTCTTGGCCCACAATCATTTACAAAAGTCAAATCCTGCTTTTTATATTTGCCTATCTCTATCAAACCTATAATTTTCTCTGGATCATTATCTAGATGCTTCTTAATAGTTTTTAACAGATGGATTATTTCCTTAAAAACTACAGTAATTCCATTACTGGGGCCACACAGCCACTGAGATGAGGCACCAATTTATACCTGTTGAGGAGATGACCTGTTTAAGCTTCTCATTTTTTCTGAGTATCTCTCTCAAGGTTGTTCTAATTCTTTGAGAACTTCTCAGCAGCAGACAATTTATGGTTCATGTTTTCTGACATACCACAAAACAAACTAATTCCTGTTTATAGCTGCTTGCATTTGGCAGCAACATGCCCAGTTTGGGACCATTTAGAATCATAGAATGTTTTGGGTTGGAAGGGACCTTTAAAGGTCATCTAGTTCAAAAACCCTGCAGTAAACAGAGACATCTTTAACTAGATTAGGCTGTTCAGAGGCCTTTCCAACCTGACCTCAAATTTTTCCAGAGATGGGGCATCTACCATCTCTCTGGGCAGCCTGTTCCTGTGGTTCAGTGGAGCAAAAGGCACTGGGTACCTCGGGGAGGGTTTCAAACGTGATTGACAAAAATATTCTGCACACATTAGAGAAACCAAAACATGATGATTGCTGAGTGCCTATGGTAGTAGTGAGGAACTATTTTGTTCGTTCCTTTGATGCACTGGCACATCTCTGTAAACACTGTGGTTTCTATTAGAGCACATCTCAAATAAAGCTGAAGTCTCCTGATGCTCTTCCCATGAGACAGGTTTTAAATCCATTAAATGAATAGATCACCCAAAGATACATAATGTTATGGGTGTGGCAAGAATGAAGCTGGAAATAGACTCTATGTCTTGACTTCTTATCCTTTTCCTTCCACTGAAGGCCTGTCTTAGCCCAGGACTGGTCTACTTTTTTTATGAGAGAAGAGGGGCTGAGTCACTATTTAAACATATTGAAAATTGAAAACCTCCCCTTATGTAAGCTTTCTTTTTCTTTACATTCCTAAACATCCTACCATTTGGCCCTGGGCACAGCCCCCCCTTGATTTATCAGGCAGCTCAGAGAAACACCCCCTTTGTAAATACAAGGGAGTTTCTATTCGGCGTCAGTTTCATACAATGCAAAACCCCAGCACTTTCTGTTGTCCTGTTCCTGTGGCACAGAGCAACTCATCGGGCAGAGGGATTGCTGCCCTCCCTGTGCCGTCTTGCACAGCAGGCACAAAGGCATCATGCCATGGCTGGTGGACTGATGCTCCCAGCCTGGTGCAGGGGGGTGTTTCTGCTGGATGGCAATGGGAGATGCAAAGCACAGTTGGTCTTGGAGTGTGGTATGAAAAAGAGTTTGACAAATATTATCAGGGATGGATTTACTGTGCCATGTCTTGTCAGTCTGGAGGCACATGGACTGAGGAGCAGTGTACATGTGTACATCCGTGTCTTTCAGCATTAAACCTCCTCTTTAAAAAGTCCTGTAGGCAGCTCAAGGCAGACATCCCATGTGGCCTGGAAGCTGATTTATATCCCTTTGCATATTGAACTTTCACTGTTAAAACCTCCAAGTCTGAAAACACTTCCTATAAAAAAAGAAGCAGTCAGGATGCACATACTCTCTACTTTCTCCTTCTTCCCAGCAAAGTATCTCCTTTTTTATTCAAGACCTGGTTTTGTTACCATCTCAAAAAAGAAGAAGAAAGAAAAAGAAAGATAGGATGAAAGAGAAGAGAAAGAAGAGAAAAGGAAGAAAAGAAATAAGTCCCAATTAGGTTAGAGCAGCTGTTGAAAAGTCACCCCATCTTTTGCTACTCAAGTACTAATTGAGTGCTCAGTGTAGAGGCACTGTTTCCATCTGAGCAAAGCAGATGCTTGCTGGTTTATTTCAGGTCTTATGGGTAGCTTTGTGCAGTTAGGGGACCTGGATGGTATGGGTGGTTTGCAGCCTAGCAGGGAGGTTCTTAGCCTTTGCAAGGCGAGTTTGGTTTCCTGACAGGCTGCTTGTAAGCAAAACTGATCAGTTGCTGGTGGGTACTCAAGGTGCCAAAGAACTGTCTCTCCCCAACAGCCTTTGTCCTGCAGAGCTGCCAGTTCAGTTTATTCAATTGAAAACATTAGGGCAAGGTAGTGGAACTGTTCAGTACTGATAATGAATCATTTCTGAATTCAGCCCTGCAAGAGAGATGGGGTTGCAAGTCATGAAATGAAAAGTTTGGTGGCTTGGGTATTTTTTTCTTTGTTTGTTTTTTATGTTATCAAATGGTGAGCAACCCTCCACTGAGAGGTCTCACTGGCTGCTTGTGGTGTTTAGGATTTCATCTAGAAACAGAGTGCTTTAAAACCTGTCTTTGGTGAATGTGCTTTGAAGTGATTGTGTTGTGTGGCATGTCCAAGGGACCACACAGTTCTGCTGCCAGCCAGGTCTGCCTGGACTAGATGTGCTGTTGTACATGTTGCTGTGGCCTTCATGTTTTTCACTGAAAAAGTTATCAAGCCTTTTAAGGTAATTAAATAGCTAAAGCAGCTGTAACCACCTGGGGGATAGGCACATGATGCTGGTGATTTCTGGTTTTGTAATTATTTTTTATGGTAGGTTGTTTCTGTTAGAGAAGGTAGATGAAAGAAAATAAGAAATTGAAGACAAGCACTCCCAGAAAAAAAACAGAATAAGCACCTAGGGCTAACTGTGAACTTCAGAAGGGTTTTTATTTTTTTTAAAAAAAGGCAGTTAATTTTCTGCTCCAGTGGAGAATAGGGCATTTTGTTCATGCTTTTTAAAGATAGAGGACTGTATGAGATATCTGATTTAATTACCACTTCTCCTCCTAGCAGAACTTTGCCCAACTGCTCAAGTCAAATAAGAATATGATTGGTGCCGGGGCAGCTTCTGAACAGCTAGGCTGGAAGTTTCTACCTTGTTAAACCAAGGCAGATCAAATAAGCCTGACCTGCAGAGACAGCTGTCTCCCAAAAGTCACCCAAAAAACCCAAAGGGATGTAGAATTTTGAACCTGATCGATCATCTGGTTTAAGCTGCCTAGTGTTCTTTCATTCTGCTGCATTTCTCACTCCAACAAAACTACCTGATGCGTCATATGCTCTGGGTACTTCATAGAATCATAGACTGTTAGGAGTTGGAAGGGACCTCAGGAGATCATTGAGTCCAACCCCCCTGCCAGAGCAGGACCATAGAATCTAGGGCAGGTTACACAGGAACACATTCAGACGGGTCTTGAAAGTCTCCAGAGAAGGAGACTCCATAACCTCTCTGGGGAGCCTGTTCCAACGCTCTGTAACCCTTACAGTAAAGAAGTTCCTCCTCATGTTGAGGTGTAACTTCCTGTGCTCTAGCTTGTATCCATTGCCCCTTGGCCTATCACAGGGCACAACTGAAGAGAGGTTGCCCCTTTCTTCTTGACACCCAGCCTTCATATATTTATACACATTAATTAGATCCCCTCTCAGTCTTCTCTTCTCCAGACTAAAAAGCCCCAGGTGTCTCAACCTCTCCTCATAAGGCATGTGTTCCAGTCCCTTAATCATCCTTGTAGCCCTAGTCA
Organism: Chloroceryle amazona; assembly: GCA_027560015.1. NCBI lineage: Eukaryota > Metazoa > Chordata > Aves > Coraciiformes > Cerylidae > Chloroceryle > Chloroceryle amazona. The sequence goes on along the minus strand of JANHFX010023027.1, from coordinate 95,456 downwards.
TCATAGCAGAGAACTCACTTATACATCTTGGGAAGAATGAATCCCCCCTGCTCTGCTGGGGTTCAAATACTTAATTCCAGATATGTCCTTAGAAAGAGGTTCAGCCTCGTGGTAATAGACTATCCTCTCTGTAGGTCAGTTCCCATTGGAAAATGTAAAGAGCAGTGTGAAAATGGTCTTGTGGGAAGTGCAGAAATAGAGGTCTTCTGCTTCTGTAACCTGTTCTTAAGTTAGAACTGGAGGGTGTCCAAGAGGAAATGTCAAGGAAGAACATGCAAGACTGGAGGCAAGAGTTGTGAATAATCTGAAAGTTTAGGAACAAAAAATAACACAAATTAAGCCTTATAACTGGGGAGATGGGAGGAGTAGAAGGGGGAGCCACAATCCAGAGCCCTGTATGTTTGGCTGCAATAGAGAGGAGTCTGGCAGGTTACAGGTGAAAAAAGTCAGAAAATAGAGAAAAATAAATGATGTTCTTATTAAATAATAACTGGATGTAAATACATGAATACTTAAATTAGGCCTATTTTTCCAGAGAGTGGTTGCTCAGTCTGTCTGAAATCTTAATGTTTTCAAGGTGTCTTGGTGGGTGTGAAAATCTTAGTATCCTTCTAGCTTGGAGCTCTTGCCTGAGGGCAGTGTGAGGCTCACTGACTTGCTCCTGTAGGTCACTGCAGAGCAAGAGGAGCTGATGTTTGCACAGGGATAAGTCTTTGTTCTATTCAGTGTTTACCAACTTGACTAAACAGGCACCATTTTTGCTACCAGCAAGTAGCAAACTTAACTGCAGCCTTAAATGCAAATATGAGTTTGGAAAGTCAGCTCACAATGTAAAAGGTAGCAACTGGAAGAAAAGCAGCAGGATGGAGCCCTCAGCAGTGGCATCTCAGGCCCACAGGTATGTCTAGTACCCTCAGAAAACATTTCTAAGGTTTGAGTTAAATTCAACTAATTATATTTAAAGACTTTTTGAAAGAAAACAAACAAACAAATAAAACCAAGAAGTCCTTTAATCCTTGTTCAACTGTTCCTGGCAGATCAGACCTTTTTTTAAAAATGATTTATTTATTATTGCTGGTATTTATCTATCACATACTGCCTTGCACCTTCTTTAAGCGTTTCTAAGTGCACAAAATCAAGGGAAGACTTTCTGAGACCAGCAGGTGATGGCTTGAGTTCTCTGTGAAGGGAGGAAAGAACTCTATAAGAGGTGCAGAAACAGGAGAAATGAATCCCGTGTAATAACTGCATCCTTTATTTTGTGGGTATGTGTTATTATTTAGTAGATCTGTCATCCAGCTCTTGCACATTGACATAAGGAAAATTGTTGAAATAACCACTAAGCTGCAGCTGTTCAGGATGTGACTTCTTTGCTGTCTTGACTCAAGATGTATAAGGACGTTGTGGCATTGCTTTTCTGCAGAAGGGCTGGGATTTGAAAAAAACAAGGCTGTATGTATCTGGGTAAGTGGGCAATGTTTGCAAAGGACCCGTGCTGTGGTGCTGCTGTCTCTCAAGCCTTCTCAGATCTTTGGCATTTAAGATTATTTGTAGGAGAAAGGTACATGATTTAAATATGAAATTGTAAGTTGTTCAGTCAGAGCGCATTTGAATACTCCTAGTACTCTTTCTTCCAGATCACCTTTTAGTCATTTTGTGTATATCAGCATCTAGGGAAATATCTTTTAATTAAAATGTTAAAAACACGGAAGCAACTGGGTCAAAATGTAAGGTCTCCTTCATCCCAGTTTCTGCCTCCCAAGACGGGCCAAGAGTAGATACTTCGGAAAAGAGTCTGTGAAACTGGTATGAGCAAGTGATCCAGCCCTTAGCAGTAACATGCACTTAGGAAGTTTATGAGCTGGATGGGTATCAGATCCTCTGGTCACAAACTCCATATATTTACCTGAAGTGTCTTTGAATTCTTTGGTCTCAACAACCTTTCTTGCAATGTGTTTTACGATTTATGTGTCTCACTGAAAAATGCTTCTGCTCATTTATTTTAAACTCATTGCCTGATAATGCCATTGAGTGCTCCCATTCTGTGATCTGAGGACTGAAACCAAGAAACTCCTTCTCTATTCATCTCTCCAAGTTACTAATTGTTTTATAGCTCGCTTCCAACCACCACTTAAGCTGCAGTTAGACTATACAGTAAATCCAGGTACCTCTCAAGAATATAGTGATCACGTGAGCCTGTGCTAATTGTAGATGAACTCACCTTCCTGTTCAAGTGTGTTCCAGGAAGGGATTAGTTTCTTCACTGTCAGGCTTTATGCTGGATTAGGTATAATCCTGGCAAAAGTTTGTGTCATGTGCTTTGATCATTCTGACAGAAATGTGATAATGAACCCATACCTGATTCAAATCTAGCATGACTGTCAGCTGACCCAGCCTTGCACAGATCTGGTATTTATTATGATCAGGGAACCACCAGAATATGAAAAATACTCAGAGAGCTCAGATTCACTATACATCTGGCATGGTGTTCTGTGGCAACAGCTATGGCAAAAGGAGGTGGTAAAGAGCGCATGAGCCTGACCACTTTCAATGGTCCACTCCCCCCTAGCATCTAGAACATTTTTATTATGAGTGTTAATGGATACATTTCTGTCTGGTCCTTTTAGTATTTTTAGACATATTTAATCATGTACATCCTCATTCTAGTGTTGTGGGTTTTTCTGAGTAACAAGCAACTCTGCTTTCACCTTACTAACCAGCTTAAATATTTCAACTTTGATCTTATTTCCACTTAGTCGTCACCTCTCCAAATGAAGAGTCACAGTTTTTTCAGTCTCTCAGAATGTGGCTTCTCTGACCCTTTTTCTGTGCCTCCTCTAACCCCTGTTATCTTTCTTGAGATATGGGAAGCAAAACTGCACACAATATCAAAGATGTCAACCTGAATTAGTCCGTGATCTTGTCATAATTTTGTGCAGGTTTACCAATGCTTTAGAGGAAAAATGACACTCATTGTCCTTCCTGGTATCCATTCTGATGATACCAAGCACTGTGGTGGCTTTGCTTACTAATGCTGTACACTGAGCTGCTTATTTCAGAGACCACCAGTGATGACTCCAGGACCATCTCCAGGAGTACTATTGACAGTACAGTGCTTCTTAGGCATGCTTGATTATTTTTACCTCACTGCAGCACCTTAAAAACACAGGCTATCATCTCTTTTTCCAGGCTGAATAGACTCTGCCAGGACCCATTACCCTCCTGTGATCACACTTAAGATGATGTGTTTTCTGCACATTGCTGAGTTTTGAGTTCTTTTAAGGGAGGCAATCTGAACAGCAAGCAGTAGCCAAAATGCAGTGATTCAGTGGAATATGATGTTCCCTGTCATATTTTTATCTCATTTCTTACACTTCCTAATAGCTGATTTAATTTTTTGCCTGCTGCAGTGCAATAAAATGAAGTTTTACAGAAAATCATCCCTAAAGTGAGAAAAATTTCTTTCCTGAATTATAATAGCTAATTTAGAGACTGTTTTTGCATGCAGAGTTAGTGTGTAACTAATATTGACCACTCTATTGTCATCTTGCAATTTTGTTTTCTTATTGAATAGATATTTATAGTTGAGGCAGGAGATACAATGTCATAGTGTCACATACATGTGAAAAGCTTCAGAACTGATACCTGTGTGTGTGCCATGGGTGGTTTTTAAATAGCAGCTTGTCATAGAGAGTTGTGAATTCACCTTCTTGAGAAGCTTTTCCATTGCAAATTCTTGGACCTGTCAAAGCAGCAGAACCAGTGGGTAATCAGGAATAATGGAAACAAGACAGCTACTGAGAGCTCCAAGCTGTGAAGGAACCACAGCAGAAATAACAGATTTTGGGATAAAGGGAATCTCATTACTGAATCGGGATAAAGTGTCTGACAATATACTGTACAAACAGCTCTGCACTGGCAAAGGAGATAAACTAAACAAATAAACAGGCAAAATCTTCCCTTAACTTCTGTAATCATGAAAAAAAAAGACATGAAACGAGCACATCATTAATAATTTATAATTTTTTTTTTGTTGTTTTCCATATGTCCAAAAACATACCAGTTATTTTATTCAGCCCTCTTATAATTAAATGTAATGCAATAAATTTCTTTCCTAGGACTTAATTTATTATCACTAATGATATACTAGCTTAATAAAAAATGTTTCTGAATTAACCAGTTATGCTCACATTATAGTTTTAGATTGATTAGGCTCTTTATTTTGAAGTTCCATCTTTGTATTATATGTTTTACTCTTTGAAATGGATGGCCTAAATTATGAGAACATTTAGTTTTCCTTTCAATTTACTTGACTACTACATATTGTGGAAATGATAAATTGAGCTAAGAGTCTTTCTTATGGTTTTGTTTATAAAAAGGAAAGAGAAACATTTTTATAACCTAGAAAATTTTTTTTTTTGCCTGAATTTATTTGATGAAAATTAGAACTAATCATGTGGAGATTATTATTCACCTACTGCAATACTGTTTGATCTACTGCAAAATCTCAAGCTTGATTTTGTACTACCGATTCCTTTTACTTTTTTTGTTTTAATTTAGGCATTCAAAGCCAAAAGATAATTATTGCTCACTCTTATTCCAAGCGCTGTCCAGACTACCATTAAGGAAGAACTTTTGTGTATATTTCCTGTGTTACTGTGACTGTTTTACCAGACCTTGATTGGCAGCAAGAAAAGACATGTGCAGACTCTTAAGAGTCATTCTTAAACACTGGTTCAAGCCTCCAGAAACCTTCAGAAACCTGAAAAAATTAAACTGCATACTCCAGTGCTCAGAGATCTGACTTCCACTTCCAAACTTCTCTCAAATGATGAATCATACAGCTTAAAAACACACACTTTGTAAAAGGAAGAAAAGATAAGAAAACCATGAAGACAAACAAAATCCAGCCAGTCCTTTCCCAAAGTGTGTAGATTACTCTGCTTAATTCCTTACTTTAATCTTTCAGGGAGCCATTTGCAGGAGGACAGACAGCTGCTTCCCACCCTTTCTTCAAAATCTTAGGTTGAAAGGGGATCTCTGGGTACAACTTTAACACAGACAATGGTGTTTCTCTTCCACGTTGCTAAAGACCGATGCTCTGCTGATACCTTCTCAGGGGCAAGGGGGACAAGTCCCATCTTCTTCCCACAGCTTTCTTTCTCTGTAGTGTATCAGTTACTGCACCAGCTCAAAGGTATGGCAGAGCAGAAGTTGCAGCAGTAAGTCACGTGTGAATTGGAGACTGTTAAAGTTGTCTTGCAGTCATACTTTGTTCCATGCTTGCAAAATGTCAGAACACAGTGTCCTGTTGCAGGACTAGTGGTCCTGGACCCTCACATGGGGTAAGGCTGACTGGCAACCAAGAAGGAAGGACTGGTGGCTCTAGGAGGAACAAGGAGAACCTTTGTTGAGGGGAAAATACGGTATGACATTTGCAGAGATACTTCCTTTTATCCTTCTCTTTAAAATCAACTCTACAAAACACAGCTGCATTTTCTCTCTGCACTGTCTACTCACTGAAGATCTGAAGGACCAGTGGAAGAATAAACCAGGAAAAAGACAACCAGTACAGACTTCTGAACAACCAACCTGGGCTTGAACTGTTTCTGTGAGAGGTGTTTTATCTTAGCTTGGCAGCTATACCACCTCCTGCCTCGGGGCCACAGCCATCAATTTCCCAAGGAGAAGGACTGCACTGTGGGTCCTTGCTGAATGTCTTGATGTGTTTTATCTGTGATGGCAACCAAACTGGGGCCATGCTTCCCTGCCTGTGTCTCGCCCCACAAACACACCTTGGTTGTGGATGACTATGGTAGGATCCTGGCAAGGATTTGTGGCTAAAACTGAGTTGACCAGAAGGAATAAGGAAGCCCTAATGAGGCTATGAGCTACTTTAGCCAGGCATGATCTGAAAAATGATCTCACCAAGCTTTAACTGGGTTGGTTAGTTTTAAGCTGGATCAGTTCCCTAGTCTAGTATAGGAAGAGCTGTGAGGCAGAAAAGCCCCTCACAGTGGCAGCAGAGGTTGATGCTGGGCTGAAGCACCTCTGTAACACAGCTTGAGGAGAAACCCTTGTCCGGTCCTATTCATGGCTTTGCTCCTTCATGGAAAGGAGTGAGAGCTAAGTAAGTAAATGGCAAAAGTTGTTGTGGTGTGTCTGCCAGTGATACAGTGGGTGTCCTCACCAAGGAAGTTTATACAAACATTTATGTTTATCTTAATTCACTGGAAAACTGCTTTCGATCTGGAACCTGTAATTTGTGAGAAACTTTTATCTCTTGTCTTGCCAGAGGCATAAGAATTACGTGTGTGGGAAGTTAGTAGATTGTATCATTATCTTGGATTTAATTTTTTTGCCTCTTTCTGTCTTAGTTTGAAAAGAAGTATTGGCTTTTCTCTCAGTATGTTTGCATGTACATGGCCAAATTTTAAAACCAGATAAATTAGATGAAATGTAAAACCAGAGCTTTCTCTTGTTTGCTTTCAATAAAGGAAAAGCCAGTATATTAAGTTCTTGCTTGGAAATAAAATCTCCTGCTTAACACCTACTTGACTTAAATTAGAGTCCAGCATAGAAAAGGGCTGGAAGATACTACACTGATCAATTTTCTTTACTTTTTCAGAAAAGGGCTGTTTTCTGGTATGAAGCTGAAGAAGAAGAAAAAAGGCGAGAAAGGGTTGACTATTGCAAACAAAGATGCACTGGGTAAGGCCTCAAAAATCAATATTGCAAGTGGGAAGAGCAGGTGGGGTTCATATTACACCTAATTTCATGTGAACTCATTTGAATTGTGCCTTAGGGCTTAGTATTGATAAAATGGGCAGTAAGCCCCATATCACTCCTAAGTAAATAGAGAGCTAATTCTTTTTGCATTAACTGTTTTGTTAAGTCCACCTTCAGATTCCGTGAGTTAAGACTGCGGTTTCTGGTAGAGTAAAACAAAAATGTCAGCCTGACTCTTCCCATAGAGAGATGACACATTTTTGAAAGTTTCTTTGTACTCTAGAGATAGATAATTCACTACAAGTGCATAATTCCCCTAGAAGATCTGCTGCTTCTAGAAAGCATAATAACACAACCTGAGTAGGCTCTGATGGCTGCATAGGCTGGTTTGATAAAGCTGGGAGCTTTGCCTAGTAGCAAATCTCCTCTTAAATGAGAGGCATTTCTTGTATTTTATTTTAATTTTAATTTTTAATTATTCTATTTATTTATTTTTAACAGGTGTGGGTACATCCATTTGACATGTAGTCTCTTAGTTCTTTCCCTTTACACAGTGTTGGTTTCCAAGCTAAGGATATATTCCTCTGCACCTCCTACAACTGTCATTTTTCCCCTATCACCACATTCACTAAAACCTGTAGTTCAGCCACAACAAAGTCTTCACTTTCTGTAGTTTTATTTTGCAGTCTCATACCTCAAATTTCATGGAATTCTTAAAACATGGACTGCTTTTAGTGCAGCCCTTGAATTACAGTGTTGTAATAAATCAGCCATGTGTGCATGACTCACTGCTGGGCAGAAACAGGAATATATACTTTGTGCCACAAGCATTATTAAGCTAAAGGGCAGTTATATCAAATGATTGTGTTTGCATCATTGGCTAGTTTGGGGTCCTTATTCTGCATCTTCACCTATTTCATTAGTGTCGTTTTGGGTAAAGAGTCTGAAGTAACAAATATACAGCAAACACCAGTTCTCTTGTGTCTTGACTGGGATTTGGGCTTAGATCTATTGGGGAAGTCTGCAGCAGGGGAACTTTATCACTCACTGAGCCATTTTAATTTTCTGTCACTGAATCCATACAGGGGAATAATTCCTGCTGGTCGGTTATAGACAACATACATGTGGTTGTTGAGGGGAAAAAAGGGATCACAATTTAGATATTAAAATGTTAGGAAAATGGAGCTGTAAAGGGAAAGAAGCATTGCAGAGAGTTACAATCTCAACAGTAGCAACACAAAACTCACAAAAGTGGTCCAGGCAGGACGTCACGCTGACACACACTGGTCCCCTAAGCAGGAGGAAGTTCTATCTGTTTTAGCCTCAGATCAAACAATTCAAGCCCATAATCAAACAGCATGCTTTAGAATAAATAGAATATGGAATGTAGTCATGAGAACTTGGTGCTGCAGATGCAAAACTATGGATAGATGCCTTTGCCTCAAGGGCTGAAAATCAGGCTATGCCTATATGGATACACCTTCCCTAGGGAGGTTGGACAATAGCCAGAGGGCAGTTGAGGAATAGATATGAGATTGATAGTGGAGTAACCTTCACTGAGCATATGTTGTATGAGATTGTTGGTGGAGGAACCTTCATGGAGCTGGGTCATGCCTGGCTGCCTTGTGACACAAGGAAAAGTTGTCTCTGTCTGTACCTGTGTGGTGGTTTACATTGGAGTAGGGGCTTGTGGAAGCCAGCCAAAAAAGGAATATTCAAACATGATGAGAACTATCCAAGTGAGATTTACTGTGCGATGGATGGTCCTTTTCTACCGCTACCAGTTTCTAAACACCCCTCAAGTCACTATATATAGGAAGTCCTATTACAATCCTTTCTCTTGTTTTGTAATGGGAGCACAGTGTTGTAGATTACTTCCAGAAAATTGGATATTTTTTCTTTCATTTGATGTGAGGTCATCCATAAGGTTACTTAAGCCCCTGCATATTGCTGGGCAAGTCATCTTTACTGTTGCAGGTACCACCTGAGAGCTTCTGAACATTTGTTGCTTATATATGTGCTTATTGGAGTGAACTACAAGCACCCAAGCTTTAGATTTTCACCTAAGCATGCAGGACTCTTCCCAAGGCAGGTGTTGAGCACAGACATGGTCAGCAACAGGCAGTGATGCTAGCAGGACTTCTGTTAGACTGGGAAGACAAAGCAGAGCAATGTAGGAAGGGCTTCTCTGGCCAGATGTAGATGTATATACCTGAGAAAGTTGCTGAGATTTTCTTTATGGTCAGGAAGAAAAGTAAGCACTTCTGGGAGCAATTTCTCCCATCTAACTCTCTACAATGATGCCATGAATCATACTCTTCAATTCTCTTTTTCTGTCTTTGATCTTCCAGTTCATCATCTCTGCAAAGAGAGAAGGTGAAAAGTGATTTCTAAGTTAGGCTCTGCTTTGGTCGCTTGTAAGAGACTGAAGTGTGTCAAACTGTTCTGACAGAACATGGATGGCAGACTCACTGCTGCAAAGTAGTATGTGCAAACGCAGCAATAACCTCTCCCACTGTCTTTCTAGCAGACGAGCTCAGGCTGATGAGTTCATTACTCTGCTCAAAGTTTGCTTTTTGCTAGTAGAAATCAGAGGTGGATTTTACTTTCTTGTTTTCTTTATCAGGTGATCATGATGAAAGTGCAAATCTTCACTGTGACACTCTGGAAAGACAAGAAGAGCGAGAGGAAGACCTAATGATCAGCGATGCACTGTCCAATGGTTTTGGAAACTTAAGCCCAAAGAGGAAAAGGTGCTCCTTGGCATACCTTACCCAACATCACCCAGAACACCTTTTCCATCCTTCTCAGGAATGGCGTTGCCCTAGGACAATACATCTGCTGACAGAAAATCCTTTTGCTGACAGCAGTGATCCCTTCACTCCTGCTCTCCCACATGACAGAGTGGGTGTGCTTGTCAGCAAAATATTATTAGCTCAATACAGATTGTTATCAGATGCTATCCAGTGTAGGGAGAGATTGAAATGGATGCTGAGAGTGCCCCAGCTGTGATGAGGAACTCTGCTAATGAAAATGAGCCAAAGGGGACAGCAAGGGCTTGTGTAGCTGTTTTTTTCATACAGTGGAGGAATGGAGTTATTTTGCTGGAATCAACAAGTGAAATCATTCCCATGCATGGCAAGGTAGCTGCACTGGTATCTGTGGATGCAAATCATTTCCCTATTACCATGTATATGAGAAACACAGAGGTGGTCTCTGCTGATGGAATCAAGCCTAACAGTTCACAGCAAAGCTACCTGCCATAAACAATGATTGCGTAGTGATGAGAAGTCTTTCCCGTGAGTGTCTAAGTACCAGCTCTTGCCTAGGTATGCCTTATGACCTGTTTTGTCATTTAAACAGGGCAAAGCTGGTGACCAGAATTCATGAAGAGGAGGTGAAATCCCAGAACTACCAGGTGATCAGAGGGAAATGGCCCTTATGCGCCTGTGAAATCTCCAGTCAGGCTGGACCTGATGGTGTTCTTGTACCCCATAGATTGCCATCACCATCATCGAGGCCAGGCAGCTGGTGGGTGAGAACATTGACCCCGTGGTGATCATTGAGATAGGTGATGAGAAGAAGCAAACAACAGTAAAGGAAGGTACAAATGCCCCTTTCTATAATGAGGTAGGTATTTTCTCTTGAGGATGACACTTTTTCAGTGACTCTGGGTGGCCTCCACCACTTGGTAGCTCAAAAGAGGATGAATTAAGTTTGTAGCACCTGTATGTTTGAGCAGGGAAGTCTGTGCAGGAGCTAATTTAGTTTCAAGCTTGGCCAAGCAGCAGCAATATCTCCCTTGGGTTTCCCTATATTTGCTCTTCGTCTTCTCAAGTCTGTGCATCCTGTTCCCACTCCTTTCATCACATCCTGCCCTATGACCTCTGCCTCCACATTTTCTCAAATGATCCATTGGGGAGTTATGTATAAACTGTACCCAACCTCCCTTTTCTACTGTTTCACTGTTTCAGCCTTTCCTTGACATATGTTTGTCCCAACTGGTGACAAATGAGACCAAATTGACTCCCCAGACCAACCGTTCCTTTGTGTTTCCTTGTGCCTTCTGTCTCTTTTGACAATACCTTCTGATGTGGAGTGAGGGCTATGGGCATTTGTGAAGCACAGTGCTGTGTGGCCAGGCAAGGAGGAGAGTAAAAACCAGCTCTGGGCCATTGCACACACAAGCCAAAGAGCAAGGAAAGGGTTTTGCTGTGTCCACCACCTCCCCAGAACCCGCAGTGTGTCACCAGGGCTCTGCACGGTTACCTAAAAAGCTAAACCATTCTGCTAACAGTGCTGGCTGTCAGCACAAGGACAATTCTGATCTGCTGTCTCCTTTTCCTACAGTACTTTGTGTTTGATTTCATTGGGCCGCAGGTGTTCCTGTTTGACAAAATAATCAACATCTCTGTAAGTACCTAGGAAAGCTTAGCACAGTAAGTAAAGGTCATTGTTGTTTGATTCACTTCAGTTCTAAATGACTGTACTTAATCTAATTAAAAAGAGAAATAATTTTAGGTACCAAGAGTGCTATAAAGTCAGCATGAAGTATAGGAAGATGAAAGGATAGGGGAGAGATAAAGGAGGAAAGGCATCTGGCAATGATTTGAGAGAACGTATCCCTGAAGGAAGATTAAGTGTGCATTCTTCTGAACACTCACTGCTGTCTTGGCAATCTGCAAGGTAGAATGAGAAAATTCAACTTAGTTAACTTATGTCAGCACTGTTTTCATCCCTCTAATTTTGAAGCTTCCACTTGTTCCACATTACTGAGTTGAAACTTCTGATCTATCTCAGTTCCTCAAATTCAACTCTTTCTAACTAAACTAGCTAGGTACCTTATCCTCAGCAGCAGCTCTTGGGCTGTCCATGAGTGTCAATGGCTGGTTGCTATTAGCATGGGCGTGAGCTCCAAGCGTTCAGTGCTGCTCCCACTGTTTGCTGCAAGTAAAGCTGTGGTGAAGCTATGTGGTGTCTCAGAACAGCCCCAATGGAAGACACACATGCTCTTGGACTTGGTGCATTAAGAAATGATTTGCAGTTTGGAGCCATGCTAATTATCTTGCTGAGGCTCCTGAGGTTCATTACTACATTTAGCAAAGCTGCTAAGGAATTGAGGAAGATCTCATGAGACTCTCAAGAGTACTGTATTTATATTACTTAGAAATATGGCACTTAGCTGTGCCATTCATGAGAAGGTTTTTTTTTTGCATTTTTACTGACAGAAGTCCCACCACTTGGCCAGAGAAATGAGCAGTGAGTTGTTGCCCTGGGAAAGCTGCTTTTTCCAGGAAGTGCTTTGTCCATTTCAGAAAAGTACACCAGGATGGGGGCTGTGCTGGTTGTGCTTGACAGAGACAGGTAGTGGTCAGGAGCTATAAGAAACACCTGTGCAAAACCTCTTAGAGATGTTCACCAAGTAACTCTTTTGCTGAGCTGCTAATAAACTGACTTTTCCCAGATACAGAAAGTGTTCATTTACACATGGCCAGCTGGACAACCAGGTTTTCAACATTGGTAGTAAATTGACAATCTGAATCCTAAATTCCAGTTCAAATCCACTATATGACATGCACTGTTCAAATATATGAGTTTCATACCTAAATAAGGTATCTGCAGATGTGACCTTCACTTATCCTCGAGGACCGAGTTTCCTATAGGCTGACAATGGCTCATCTTTTACATGGGAGTAGATACTGTCTGTTATGGCATACCAGGGTTTATGGCCCTTTGATGTGTTTCTGACATGGTTAGCATCAGCATAGTACTGAGGCATCAGCTCTTGTGAGCTATTGCTGCTCGGAGATGTATAGTTATTTTTCTCCATGATGTGGCCAGTCTTTTTGATCTCCCATTCTCTTGATAATGATTTCAAGTATCTGGTGGGAAAATGCCAACTTTCTGACTGTTCTGGGGGTGGGGGCTAATATGTCACCATTGCCTGCTCTAAATCTGCGGTGTCATCGGGTTCAGCAAACTTACTTGATTTATAGCTGGTGAAGGTGCAACACTAAGATTAAATGTCTTCTAGGTAAAAAATACTTTAAAAAAAAAAGCAAAAACAAACAAGCAGAACTAACCCATTGCAATGCTCGCATATGTTTCTAACAGATTCATTACCTTGCAGCAGAGTTTCGAAGAACACAATATATCAGGGGAATAGAAACAAACAGAGGAACTATGTGTGCAGGAACTGTAGGAAACCCTGGAGGATGAAAAGTTCCTCAGCACTTGCTCAGCATGAATCTCACTTAAGGAGAAACAAAGACTGGAAGCCTCCATTAGCAGCAGTCATTCATGCACTGAATTTGCTTAATCTGTGAAAACAAATTTAGCTGCATATGGAAGCTCAGGGAAAACAAGAAAGATTAGTATCATTCTCCATCAATTCAGCAGTCAGTCTAGCTGTATCCAAACCCTGCATTTGAGGGGAAAATAAGATTTTCGGTTTCTTGGCACCTGCTAATTAATATGTTTTTTAATTCAGTAATATCTTTCAGTATATTCCAGCAACCTTGTAGTAATGCCATGGCAAAGCTGAGATGACCCTCTTGTGCTAAACCTGTATCTCCAGTATCAAAATACTCCCTAGTTTAACATTCTGTGTGCTTGTCTTCATTTGGAAAATCTGAAGAAAATCCTTCAGTCATCTACAGAGTCAATCAAATATGAAAAGACACAAACCTTTAATTAGATACCATGTAGATGTGATGCTTCCTCTCAGAGAAGAGGTGTTTGCTATAAGCCATATGCTCACCTGCTTTGTTACATTTGAAAAATATGATTGAAAAAACAGTACCAGGAAAGATGCGGAGCATTTAATAGAAGCAGTGAGTTTTCTAATTAAAATTAGACTGAATTTGTTTCTCAGCAGGAAGGCTAAGGATTCAAACTCCCTGGGACCTGATTGCCATCTTATTCACATCTATATCACTTCTCTCATTTCATTAATATTGTCAGAGTTAAATCAGAATTGAGCCTCTTGGTTTATGTAAACATTGAAATATTGCGAAGAAAAACTTTCATTCATTCTCTTCTGGGTGTACTCAGTTCTTATGGCAATTGAACTATTACACAGAAAGTGCAATTAAATAATTTGAAAGAAATAATTAAGAAAGGATAAATAATAAAACTGCGTTTGCTCTGAAGACACATCTGTATGATTCCTGCTCTATATAATTCTGGGACCTGGGATGAACCTGTGTGATTCCCTTTGGATGCAGCTATATTGGTTTCTAAACTGGCACAATATTGGGTAAAGAACAGATTTCAAATGCTTGCTGTGTCTGCTGTGGCTATGCACACCCAGTTTTGGGTGGTGCTGTATGTCTCTCCTTATTACCTCTGAACCAAATCTGATCCTTGTTTGGATTGGTCTTTCATATGTTGACTGGGAAGAAAAATAGTGACATTCTTTAATGGGCCTCTTTTCTAACAGGTTATGCACAACAAACTGATTGGGAGTGTGCTGATAGGCTCCTTTAAAGTGGATCTGGGGACAGTATATGGTCAGCCAGGTAAGTGGTGCATTTTCTACCCTTTTTTTTCTGTTGAATGAGATGTGAGGTAGGAAAGGACAGGAGAGGGAGGTATACTGCTTTTTCACTTAGGTGCTTGTGGTTTATGCCAAGGGATAAACTTAACAAGGTTTTTAAAAGAGCCATTTTTCTTTTTGGTACCAGAGCAACAGAAATTGTGTTGGAAAAAGTTCAACAATGAAAACACCTTGACAATCTGCCTGTTGGTGGGAAGCATTTATCAAGGCCAGCTTTCCTTTAGCAGGTCAGAGTGGGCAGCTGAATGCTGTACGAAACCCAGCTTCAAACATTATGCAGCACCCAAAGCTCTGCCACATATGTTGGGGTACAAGGGGTGGAGGGAGGGAGAGCAGGAAGGAGCATGGAAGGAATGGTAAGGAGAGCATGAGGTGAGAGGAGGAGCAGACCATAATGGGAGATAGAAAAAGGAGATGACAGAGAGGTGACCATGGATCCACTTGACCTGCCATCTTCAGAGCTGTTCAGTGCTTTCTGAAATTTGAAGCTAAAGAAAGATCACCTACCCCTTTTATAACCTACTTTTACAGCCGTCCACAAACTTTGTCTTTCTTCTGTAATTACTCAAGGACCTTGTCTCATCCTTTTGGAATTAATGTAGTTAGGCCACTTGCTATAGATGTCACCCAGTTACAGCAGAAGTATAGAGTCACCCAGGCCACCCTCTCTTCAGGGCCTCTGCACAAGTCAGTAGAGAGAAATGACCTCATTGAAGTAAGCAATCTACATCCATACTCAGACTGCCCTAGTCTCTGAATTCTGTCCTGTATTTCCTGCTGATGAATATTTAAATGTGTCCACCTTACAGGTCATCAGTTCTGCGACAAGTGGGCACTCCTCACAGACCCTGCTGACATTAGGACGGGAGCCAAGGGATACCTGAAGTGTGACATCAGTGTGACTGGGAAAGGCGATGCAATACAAGCTACACAGAAAACAGCTGATACTGAGGAACAGATTGAGAAGTACTACAATAGTTTATTGCTTTCTCCTTTACTAAGTACCTTAAGAATCCCTCGTCCTTCTTTCAGTCCTTTCCTTGCTAACTCAGGGTTAACAGCAGCATAGTGTTGTACACCTGGCTGTTCTGATGTGCTCAAAGAGAGTTTTTACAATCCTCTCAACTAAATTGAAGGGCATGTTAGGGTCATTTCTCTGTAGCTGATAAAGCTGGTCATGCTCTCTGGCTAAGTGCCAGATTACCTCTGACAGAAGTTTCATTGATTTGAAACCAGTTAAATATTTCTGAAAAGCAGTGAAGGAAGAAGAAAAAACATGAGGAAAATCTATTCCTTCTCTTCTATCAGATCTGTGTGCACGGATATTTTCCATATCTTAGATATACTGGAAAAATTCAAGATCATGTTGGACAGGTCTCTGAGCAACCTGATCCAGTTAAAGATGTCCCTGCTCGCTGCAGGGAGGTTGGACTAGATGACCTTTAAATATCCCTTACAACCCAAAGCATTCTGTGATAAACTCCACTATAAACTCAAGTGCATTAACATTCTCCCTGTAAAATACAGAGGTTTGAGGTGGTAAGGTATGCTGCAAGCATAGTTTTAAATTTTACAGGAGCAATGTTTCTGGTCATTACTGACATATTGGATCAAGTCCATGGACAGTCACCAAGATGATGGAGGACATGGTCTACAGGGAAAGATGTGTGGTGGCAGGGGGGAGGGAGTTGGTTTCTTGTGCTTTAGGAAGAACAGGTTAAGGGGTATCCTACATGAAGAAGGCAGAGACAGAGTCTTTTCAAAGGAATACAGTAGAAGGATGAGAAGCTTTGGACTCAGGTTAGAACAAGAGAATTTCAGAACAGATACAGTATATTTTTTTTACCATGAAGGTAGTCAAATCTAACAGGGGCCTGGAGAGACTGGGGAGTCTCAATCCTTGGAGATATTCAGAACTTACTGAACAAGGTCCTAAGCAACATGGTCTAACTGGATCTGGTTCTATATCACATAGACAAGCTTGCTTAGTAATGCTGTGTTATTTTCTCATGGTAACCAGAAAATGTTTTGGTTTAGATACAGAAGGAAGTTCATATACCTTTTTGTGTCTTCTCAGGATGCAAGATAACTCGAGATGACAATTTTGTCAGAAAAAAACTCTCTTAATTGTCTCAGATTTTGGTTTTAAGGAAATTACTTCTTTTTTTTTTTCTTTCAGGAACCTCTTGATCCCCAAAGGCTTTCCATCTGAAAGACCATGGGCCAGATTTTATGTGAGAGTTTACAAAGCAGAAGGACTTCCAAAGATGAACTCTAGTATCATGGCCAATGTCACCAAAGCATTCATAGGCGACAGTAAGGACCTTGTGGATCCCTATGTGGTGGTCATGTTTGCAGGTCAAATGGTAATTTGGGATCCTCTTGATCACAAATGTAGGTCTTATTGCCTTTAGCTGTTCTACAGGCAGGTGATTACACTGATGCCCTTTAACTTATAGTTACATAAATTAGGTAGAACACATTTCTGTCATCGGAAAGAAACTTCAGTTCTTAAATTGTTCAGGAACAAAGTGATGGAAATATTTAATGCTAGCAGATATAATATCAGCCTCTCAGCAGTAGGTTAGGTTTAGGCAGCAGGAGTGGAAAGATAATTCTGTAGATCTGTTACTAAAACATCAAGTTAGAAGACAGTAAATTACTCCATGTGGTATTAGTGTTATATTCTGGTCTCCCTGGAGTAAAAAAGAAAAGGAAGGGGGCCAGAAATCAATAAAGATGGTTCAGTCTGGATTCTGGGACTGTGTATTTACTCTGCTATAGTTCAGGAGCCCTTGCAGTGTTTCTGGGGGTAGCAGAAGAGGAAGCATTTGAGTAGACTCTGTCTCAGTGTTGCTGAGGTTCATTGCTCCCCGAGCTCCTTCAGCATCAAACATAGTGCTACAGAGTGCTGCTGAGAGGGACCTTCTTCCTGGTGAAGAGGAGCTCAAAGGAGGTCCAGGGGCCAGATTCCTCTGTGAAACACTGTGTCAGGGAGCTTATCTTGATTATTAGTATAAATAGGGAAAGAATCAAACTAGAAATTATTTTAAGCCAGAAATGCTTTCTGTGTGTAAGGAAGCCTTAGGGACAACTCCAGTTAGTCCTTTGCAGATGTTTCAGTCATGAGAGTGAAACCCTTGGTACTTATGTCATGTTTTGTTGTGAATCAAAATTTCAAAGTATTACATCTGAAGCAAGTATGGGTTAAAACAGTCAAAAGCATGCTGCTACTTCAGGTTTAGTAGAGGACTGAAGAAGACATAAGAATGAGTCACTGATGTGACTTTTAGAGGTATTGGTAGAGGGTTTCCTGACAGCTCTCCCTACCAAATGTGAAAGTAGGAGGCCTGATAGAGCCTGCAGCTGCATGAACTGTGATATGGTTCTGCCACCTCCTTCAGGATAGGAGTGCTAGCTAGCCCTGGTCTCTACATCCCTAGCACACAGGCATATATACCCAGGAGGTGAGTCACAGTAATCATATTTTATAATAGAAAAATTACCTCATCTAAGGTAATTCCACTGGTACATGCAGCCTGGTAGAGATAATGAATTTCATCCTCTATGAGACAAATGGTGCTGCATTGCCACTGCCCAGCCATTTCAAAAGCCATTTGAAGATGTGCATTTTGTAGCAGAAATGCCAAAGTCTGGTTTCACAGGTATGTTTCGTGCATAAGAGCCCTGAAGAATTAGATTTTATTCCAGGCTCTGCTGTGTGCAGGTGAAAATTCTTTAGCCATAATGTGATCTTTTATTAGATATGGAGGGGAGATAAACAGTATGAGAGAAAATCCAAAACTCTTTCACGATAGGATATTTGTGCTTTTAAAACGACTGGGGAAATGTTGCTAGAGGCAATTTGTGCTATACTCATTGCCATTCTCCGAGTTTCACTCTTCTGGGGTTAAATTTGCTGGACTTTGGTTTCAGGGTCGGACAACAGTGCAAAAGAACTGTGCAGATCCAGTATGGCATGAACAGATTATCTTCAAGGAAATGTTCCCTCCACTTTGCCGGAGAGTCAAAATCCAGGTTTGGGATGAAGGCAGCATGAATGATGTGGCCTTAGGCACCCACTTCATTGACTTGAAGAAAATATCAAATGAACAAGATGGTGACAAAGGTAAAATGGATAATGTCAGTTCCAGAATATGTCCTTAAGTTATAATCTACTTGCCTGGCATCTGAGCACTGGCTAATATCATTTTAGGAATGCCCAGAGCTCAGGTGAACATCCATAGTTTTTGTTGGTTCTGAGAGACATGAACTGTGTATTATATTGTTCTTTGCACATGGTCATCTGCCACTGCCCTTCTTATTACAGAGTTGTTAGACAATTTGGTACTTTCCTTTTGACTGTGACAATATTCTTCTCTAGTCCATTAGGGATGATGGATGTAAGTTTATAGTTCACATGAGCTTCTGTCAGGCAATGAAAGCACAAAATGCAAACCATGGGTAGAGCAGGCTTGTGTTTTTGATCTACCCAGCAAGAATGAAGTATTCAGGTAAGGCTCAGCTGGGTGCTATCACAGCTGAAGGAGGTACCATGGACTAGTGTGTTTGTCCTCACATATGTGAGCTAAAGCTCACCATCTGGAGTCTTTTCACTGATCTTTGTGTGGAAAATAGTTATCACAGCTCAGCAAAGGCACAGTAACTCCTTAAACTTGGAAATTCAAATGTCTATCTGAGTTCTTAATCAGAAAATAAAAGAGAAATCATATTAGCCGAGTAGTGATATGGACTTGGGAACAGTTTAGATAAGGTGAGAAAGCCTCTGTTCCTCTCCCACCATGTCCCAGCCCTCAATCTATGGGAGCAAGCGCTTAAGAAGTGCAATAGGTCTCATGCTCCAGCACATGTGCTTGAACACCTACTGAGAAGGAGCTCCATACTGGCAGAGTCCCTGTTTGGGTAGAGGCTCCTTGGTGCCTCTGGAGAGCAGCCTGGCAGAGAGGGACCTGGGAGTACTGGTTGATAACCGGCTGTACATGAGTCAGCAGTGTGAGTGTGCCCAGGTGCCATGGAAGGCCAGTGGCATCTTGACTTGTATCAGGAATAGTGTAGCCAGCAGGAATTACATCTAGGGATGTAATTCTCCCCCTGTACTCAGCACTGGTGAGGCCTAACCTCGAGTGTTGTGTGCAGTTCTGAGCCCCTCACTTCAAGAAGGATACTGAGGTGCTAGAGTGAGTCCAGATGACAGTGATGAGGCTGGTCAAGGGACTGGAGGGAAAGTCTTATGAGGAGAGGCTGAGGGAGATGGGGTAGTTCATCTTGGAGAAGAGGAGACTTGGGGAACCTTATCACTCTCTACAACTACCTGGAAGGAAGGTTTAGTCAGGTGGGGGGTCAGGCTCTTCCAGGCAACTAGTGACAGGAAGAGAGGGCATGGCCTGAAGCTGTGCCAGGAGAGGTTTAGGTTGGATCTTAGGAAGCACTTCCTCATGGAAAGTGTGATTAGACACTGGAATGGACTGCCCAGGGAGGTGGTGGAGTTGCCATCCCTGTAGGTGTTTAAGGAAAGATTGGATGTGGCGCTTAGTGACATGGTCTAGCTGATGTCATGGTGTTGGGTCATAGGCTGGACTTAATGATCTTGGAGGTCTATTCCAGCCTCAGTAATTCTGTGATTCTGTGAATTGCCCTGCAAAATGGTGCTCTATATGGGCTGGTCCCCACCCGCTTAGAAATGGGTCCAGGTTTGGCTTTTGGTATGCAAAAGGCAAGATTTCTTGGAGCAGACAGTGAGAGTGTGCTAACACCTAATGGAAATGCTATAGAAGGTGCTTTATCTCCAGGGTTTTTGCCTACCTTTGGGCCTGCCTGGATCAATCTCTATGGCTCACCCAGGAACCACAGCCTCATGGATGACCACCAGGAGCTTAATGAAGGATTTGGAGAAGGGGTCTCCTTCAGGGGACGTCTCTTCATTGAGATTGCTGTGGAGATACTTTCAGGAGGAGCCCGTGAGTCAAAGTTTTCAAGTATTATGAAGGATATCAAATTGCCATCTAAAGATAAAGGATTCAAAGCATCCAAAGGAAAAGACAAAAAAGAGAAAGCAGGAGATGATCGAAAGTCAACTTCTCCTTCAGATAAGATGAACTCAACTGAAGTGGAAGTCGAGCCATTTGATGTGCCTTCAGAGGTCAGTATGATATTAAGAGATTGATTGACATGTGTCCTTTAACCTCCAAGGCTGGCACTGATATGTGTGTTTGGGTTCAGGACATGTAATACTGCTTTTATGTGCTCCATACAGCTTCTTCATCCCTCCAGATTCTTGGGACTTTCCCATAATAAAGCAGCACAAACGAAGCATTAATGTGTACCTGTAACTTATACAAAGAAAAATTCTCAAGTATGACTTGGTTTCTGTAAAACTTAATCACCTGTCCTATTGTCCCTCTGCACTACCTGCTTCCATGTGTTGCTACTAGAAACTTATATGATGTAATATCTGCTAAGTGACAGAGAGCCAGTGGGGGCAGCTGGTAATTATACAGTCTAATTGCCTGTATTCATTTAAGAAAATTGGTAGTTGTCAGCGGAGTTCAGTAGGGAATCACTGACATGGAATTTGTGCAAAGATACAGAGCCGAGCCTGTTTCAGTCTCCTCCTTTAAACCTGCACTGTCAGGGCAGTTTTAGGTTGCTAATCTCCTTAAGAGATGGGCTGCAAATCGTGTGCTCGGTTCAACTGGTGTTAACTGGTGATAACTTCCTAACTCCAGCTGTTGTACTGGGTTACATCATGGGAATATCTGTGGTACTATGCATTGAGAAGGTCATAGAGTAGTGGCAGTGCATGTGGGCTCAGGTGCTGAGCCAATACCTGAGCTTTGCTTCTCAGCTTCGTCATGTCACTGTCTGTACCTCCAGTGGTACATTGCTGCATAGGCAAGCGCTATTTTTTTCTTTAAACCAAATAAATAGGAAGAAAAACATTCTCATAACTGATTTTCTTCCCACTTCAGAATGTCCTTGACCAAAATTTTGGCTTTTGTAATGGGAATCTCACCTGAGTGCTTAAGGCACTTCCATCCTTTATTAGGTCTGATTCTTGGTCTTTTGACTCCACCTCTACAAGTAAATAGAAGCGAAACTGTTCTTTGGTCTTGACAAGTGCTTTTCCTTGTCCTGTGTCCTGGTATTGCTGGCATGAGTACTAGCAAGGTCAAGGAGTGTACTAGCAGAGAAATGGCATGGGTAATGGCAAGCCAAGTGTGTGAACCTGTGCCCTGGCCTTGCTTTATATACTCATATAGTTGTAAATTGCCTCTGTCCCTCAGGTCTTCTCTGAAGATTGTAGTAAAGGTGACATGGGAAGAAATTTATTTCTGTACAGATTTTCCTTCACATGGAAGGAATCCATTGTTGTAAGCAGCTCAAACATTGTGGTCTTAGGTGCTAGCTAAATACTCCAGGTAGAGGAACAAACCCTGCTGTAACACCAATAAAAATAGTAGTAACAAGGATTTATTTCTGGGTGCTGTGCCTCACTTTTAAATACAGAATCAGTACAACAACAGTGATGCTTTATATTCTTCTGGTTTTGATATTCAGCAATATTTCAAATATTTCATGCTGCAGTAGACACAGCAGTTTTATTATAACTCTCTGAAAGGAAAAGCAGGAACTGGACACATTATAAATAAGGCCAAAAAAATATGTCTCGGATCCTCTGAAACAACAGACACACAGCACAACTTTATTGACCTATTCCAGCAGCAAGAAGACATTACACATTAGCAATTTTTTATTATTATTATTTTTTTATTTTTTTTTTTAGAATTAGAGTTAGGAGGGTGTGTGTAGTCTCTGAGCCTCAGCTTTAGTAGGCATTGTATGCTCTGGGTTCATGCTGAAAATAATCAAGGTACAGGGAAGCTAAGGCTACTCTGAGCTGCAATCTATTTGTATTAGCTTTGATAAGTAAAGCTGGTAGTCCTTTCACTGAAGACCTATGTCCTATGCAGAGGTTTTTCAAAATGAAGAGATCATGAGCTGCATCAAAAGCTGTATCTGCTTTGCAAAAGTCAGGTAAACAAATATTCTTACACAGCTGATGTTTTATTCATTGCTTACTCTGTTGCAAAAGAAGCCAGTATTGATCTTGCATGATGGGCTTCAGTACACTGGTATCCATGCTGTGAAATGAGTAGGGTTTGCATTGGAAAGATTGTGGCAGTCAGGGTGTAAATCTGTGGAGAATTCGAACCATAAAATATATCTCCTTTGAGCTTAGTCTTGGTTTGGGGCTAATAGCTTGCTTTGTTAATGACCCAAGAGAGTTAGAGGTGTCGGCTATCTTTCCTTGAGTGAGAGTGTGTGTTGGAGACAAGCAGATTCTAGGTTTAAACAGAGCCTAGCAGAGCCTTAAAACTCTACAAAAGGTTGTTAGACTTTTCAGAGTTTCCTGCTGTGCTGAGACCCTTTGGTTCCCATACTTCCCAAATGCTGTCAAAAGCTGAAGGCAAGGCTATGGGTTTACTGGTTTCTGCACTCCTGTGCTCTGAGACCTCATCTTTGGGCCTGTGGTTTAAAACACATCAGGATAACAAGAAAGGAGGAGTGCTTGGTTTCAGTAGGCTTGGCACAGGACTGCCATCTAAAATGTGGATACCAGAAATCTTTGTGTCTTACTGGTGTCAGTGGGACTCCTCTGCCTGGACGCATTATGATGGCAGCATTTACTATTGCAATGCAAAGGGAGGCTACTGCCACACTCACTGATAAAAGACTTCTATCAGGATATGGAGATATTCTGTTGCTGTTGCACTTAAAGAGTGTTCTTAAACTGCCTTTGAACTGCAGTAGATGTATAGTTTGAATGATGGTGTAAGAGCATGTGAAGATGCCGAAACCATTTAAGTCAGAGTATGAACTCAGGGGTAATGACTTCTATGTAACCAGTTATGATACAACTGGATGATACTGACAAGACCAAAGTCACACAGGCTTATCTCTTTTTCCCATCAAATCAATTTCTCAGAGGAGAGGTATTACTTCTTCCTACAAATTGTGCCACACTGACCACCTCAGACTGCTAGATGTTCAGCAGCAACACAGCTGCTAGGGACTTATAAAGACTCTTTGGTGCTGTAAGAAAGAGTAGAAATAAAATAAATGTAATTTTTCTAACTGCTTTTCCAATAGATCTGTGAAGAGAACTTTGAGGAATTCCTTCTCTTTGGGACATTTTATGAAGCCACAATGATTGATAGGAAGGTTGGGGACAAGCCAATAACCTTTGAGGTTTCCATTGGTAAGTGTGTTCAGCTCTTCTCCAAAGCAAAGAAGGAGTCTCAGGAGCAAGGGGACGCTATGCAGTATTGGCAGCTGTGTCTCAGGGTTCAGGAATCAGCTTCAGAGTATGGCTTACATTTGAACTAAACCCTGATAATCATTTCTCTGGAATGATTATCAGGGTTTAGCCAGTCTGGCTGGGCATACTGATGCCTAGCTGTCTCTGTTCCCAGATACCCAGTATTAGTATAAATCCTCTCACTCACTACATACAGCAATTCACCCAGTATTTAGCCTCCTGATATCTTGGAAAGTTTTATAATTTACTTCAGGGCAGAGTTCATTCTGTGATGCCCATTGCACTCAGTCCCTGGCAGGGAGGATCCATGTGGACCATCCTGGCCAACTCTGTTGAGCCAATGCATGTGTGAGAGTGTGGCATGGAGGTGATGCACAGTTAAGTCTCAAAATGTCTCAGAAATCTCAGCCAAGTCTCAAAAAACAAGCACCAGCTTGTCCTCTGAGTGAAACAGGACTGTACTGCATGAGAGACCTCCTCATGGCGGAGCTGAATTGTCCCCAGAAGCAGACTAAAGAGAAATGAAGACATTTTCATGAACACTGAGTGGATGTTTTCAAAGCAGAAATTTCCCTTAAGGGAGGAGCTTGAATTGGTCACATTTCTCTGGCAGGTGTTTGCTATCTCTTTACTAGTCCCTCTTATCTTAAAGTCCAAGTTCACAATAGCAACCTGACTTCCCATTTTGCGCTTATGTACTTGAGTGTGCTCAACTCTAAGGCTGTGTGCAGAGAAAGATGTCTGTAACAAACAGGGCATCAATGAGCAGTATTGATTCCTGCTGAAACTTAGCAGGTAACAGAGTTAAGAATGACAAGAAACTAATTTGTATAGTCAGGCAAGAAATCATACCGATTCTTGTCAGAAAGAATACTAAAGATGGGTCTGGCTCTGAATTCTGGACCTGAACATCTACCAGCTACCTGTGCAATTGAAATTTGTACCAAAATTTGGCAAATGGTCATTATTTAATTGGAGGCTGAATCAAAAATCCAGATCAGGATATCATACAGAGTGATTCAGCAGATCTTTCTACTGCAGAGAATGCTTTCTGTCTCTCTCTAATAAAATCTGTAATTACCAGTCTGATGTATGTATCTCTTTCCCAGTGATGATAATTGCCCTTTAAGGCAAATTTCTATCAGAGAACATGTCTGTATTGTTAGCAGAGTTGTCTGGCACTTGACTTGAAAATGGGGCCTCAAAGCATTGTTATTACTAACTCTGTAACCCTACTATGCAAAATTTCCTTGTCTGAAAATGAGCTTTAGCACTTCTGAGACCAGATTTTGGAATGATAGTCCATAGGTTGTAAAGAAGACATGCATTTACATAGCAGGGCTTCTGGGTCTAGAAATATCAACAGCAGTGTTGGTTTCGCTTCTGAATTTCTTTTTCAAAAGCAGAAGGTCCTGAGGGCCAGCAACCAGAGGATTGCATGACTTAGTGACGGGAGCAGTATACTGGGTATTCATCTTACCTGGTAGGTAAGGCAGCACTGTCCTGGAATCTGAAAAGTCATTGGGACTGACATATCCTGTTAGGACCTTTACAAACTGTAATATGTCCAGAACAGCTAAAGAACAGGAGGGAACAAAGATTTTCCACTGGTATGACTGATCTTTCTCTTTATTTAAACCTCATTAAGGTTTACCACCTCCAAGCTAGTCATCTCACTTGTAACCCTGTGTCTCTAGGTAACTTTGGAAATATTACTGATGGACTGTCAGCAGGAGCTGGAGGAAAAAAGAAGAGGGGTGATGGGGAAGGAGAAGAAAGCTTGCTGCATGAGGGAGAGGATGAAATTTCTCATGACCTTGGAATACCCCTGATATCCACCACACCCCCTGAGAAGCCGCTGGTCACAGGTGGGAACAGGTGAGGATCTCTGTTTCAAAACCTTATCATGCAGGATCCTATTTTATAATCCCATGGGACTCCTTAATGAACCCTGACAGCATTAAACAGGTTGTGTGGAACTGAAGCTTTCAAATCCTCAACTACATCTTTCACAACAGTAAATTTTCTGGGCTACACTGAAGTGAATGGGTTCTGAGCCATTTTACACTCGTCTTCTGATCTTGGCTTCATGGGCTCTTGAACTTCTGGTGTTTTTGAAAAGGTCTGCATTATACCAACTATACATTGGAAAGCTATAAGAAAGTGTCACTCCTTCAGTGCTATCCCTGGTTTAGGGTCCCATGCTCTGATCACAAGTAACATCCACCCAGTTACCAGCTCCAGAAGCAAAATCATACATCAAATTTATTGAAATCTGGTCAAGAAAAAGTCAGCTTTCCAGAACATTTTCCAGAGCTGGTAATTGTAGATGTAGACTTAAATAAATAACAAGTAGTAACAGAAGTAGGAGGAAATAGAATAGTCATTGAAAAAAAGATGGAGCTATTAATGAAAACATGTGGAACAGTTCTTCCAAACGGCCTTGTTTATAAACAGAAGTGTAAAGATTTAATTCATTTCAAAGATGCTAATGAAAAGAAATATTTTGGTTTGGTAGGTAGAATGATCACTCAGGTATTGCTGAGTGCCAGGACTAGATGGTACCTCTTTCTTTAGAAGTCCAGGCACTGCCAAGCAGTTTATAGATATAAGGACCAGGTGGTAGATATCAACCTGAATCTGTTTGCTTTCTGGACCTCCCTGAAGTTAAATAGTGATTTCATCTTTCTTGCAATCAATGGCTCAGTCAGATTAAATAAGAGTTAGTGGAAGAAAACAAGAATAAAAATACCCTGGTAGAAATGCTTGTTTCTGGAGCAAATAAAGACGAAGGGAAAAAAAAAAAATGTTTGACAGAAGGATAGTTGCCTCTCATTAACAGGACTGCAGATTTGACGACATGCTGGGATATTATCCTCCCTGAGAAACTGAGGGATTTTTAGTTTTTACTTTAACAAGAATTTAGATTTAAAGAACTGTTGCAAAAGAATGAATCATTCTTCAAGTCTGCTATTTGATTTTGGCTCACTCCAATGTTAACAAAGTTTTCTCTCATTAAAGATCCCTTCTCAAATTTATGTAAAATGCTGCATCGTTTTTTCCCTCTTGTGCTTTCTAAAACAGTTTGGCCAGCCACAGATACCAACTAATGACTATATGACTGTCATTTCATATTAGCATCTTACTGGTCTCATCACTGGATATTTTAAGTACTAATCAGTACCTAATGGGATATCCAATAGTTTAGATAAACTCTGCATTCTAGAATCATAAATGAACAATACAAAATAATAACAAGAGTTCATTTTGGAGTTTAAAACTACCAACTAATTAAAGAAGCAGGCAGAGCAACAAGACTTATACAGCAGACACCATGAAATTGCCAAGAATTTTCCACATTTATATCAAAATGTATAGCAAGGATAAACTATCACCGAAAAAGTGGCTCCTCCAGATTCTCATAGAGGAAATTATAATAGACATGAAAGTTCAGTCTTTCGTGTGAGTTATTTCATGGCTATATAATTTTCTTAGTAAGTCCCATGAAAAGACTCATAAACTCCATAAATTTCAAGGTAAGATGTTCTGGCACTAGAAGATAGTTGATTGCTTTTCCTTTTATGAAACCATCATAATTAGGACCTGTGTAGGTCTGCTATGCACCAAATTCAGTGGGTAATGCTCACCTTATTATCATTTATTGAGAATAAAGTAAATGGGAATTTCTGTTTCTCTTTTGATATCCCACAGAGCAATAAAATGAAATTGTAGAGAAGAACATCTTTTTAAACAGAAAAATTCTTTTATAAATCTATTAGGGATGTGTGGAAACTAGGACTTACAGATAGGGCATTCAAGAGAAGCAAGTGATTTGGTTTTTGATCTCCCAGGCAGCCATAACTGATGTTTCTGTTTATTCTTCCCTATATTTACTGGTCAGCAGTTGTGAACACATCTTGTCCTGCCTTTGGTTTCTGTGCTGTGAGAGAGCATAAGCCAGTTTTTCTTTCCCACACCTCCCCCTGAACTCCTCTCTCACCTTTATGATCTACTCTGTACTTTGTTTTCACAGGAACTACCAGTACCTGCCGTATGATGAGAGGAAGCCCTGTATCTGTGTCAAGAGCTACTGGGGTGACCAGACCTTTCGTCTGTATTCTTCCAACACTCTTGAGAAAATGGCAGATTACCTGGTAAGTGTCAACCATCCTCCCAGGCTCAGGTATTTCAGCAGCGTATGGCAGTGAGAAGCCACATTCCCCAAATCAGGCCTTCAGAATTTCCCCAACTGCATTCCTTGATCCCCCATTTTGTGAAAGAGGAGTTAATTGTCCTCTTTATTTTTTTTCCCCAAATTTCTTTGACCTATTAGACTGAGTCAAGTATTCCACTCCACAATTTTATGTTGTTTTGTTTGTTTTTTTTTTCCATAGTGCTGTCTTCATTTCTCAGAAATGTTTTATTCTTTGTAAGAACAGTCAAACAATTAAAATATGAGATACAGAATAATTTTGTCTCCTATGGCTCTTCCTCTGATGTCTTCTTGCCCAGAACACATGGTTTAACCTGTGTTTATGATGGAGACTTTAAAGGACTCAGTTTTTTGTTTTAGTTTTCCTAAAAACATTGATAGAGATAAAATGACATATTGTCTCATGGGCAATCACTGTAATGCCATAATCACAGTGTTTTCCCATTTTTTTTCTAGCCTTGTTTAAAGTTGACTATCATCAGGCTTAAGAAAGTGGTTTTATTTTTTTTTTTAAGTGACTTTTAATGTTGAATATTTTAATTTAGAGCACTCAGGTTAAGAGTCTGATTCATCCCTCATTTATCCTTACATACCTCACGAGCAATAACACTGAAGTCATATGCAAGATTGTATCATGAGAAGATAGTGGCTTATATTCCAACAAATTAAACATCTGTTATAGGGAGAAATATGTTTGTCAGTGTACCTGAAGACCCGCAGACCTTGATGGAAGTCCAACCATTTATTTTACTTTAGAAGAACAGACTCAATGAAGTAGGTGTTGCAGTAGACCTGGCAGATGGATTCAGGTGCCCTCTAAAGTTTAACTTAACTTCAGCAACTTGCTAAATTTATACAGCAGATCTAGAAACAGAACCAAGGAGAACTACATTTTTTCTTCTTACCTAGTGGAGAGTGTTTCCCACTGACTGATCTTCACTAAAGAAGTGAGAAAACAAAGCTGCTCCAAGGAGTAGTAGCTTGTACTAGTAGTTGGAGAGACTGGGATAAGGTCAAAATAAATCATGCTGCTGGTGTTTTCTCTGTGTACTTGGAGCACAGTGATACATCAACAGTTCTCTTCTGTCAGGTTACAAAGTTGCCTCCCTCATTCTTGTTAGTCATACAGTGAAAAATGGTGCTACAACACTGGCAGAATGCCAAAGTGCTGTCCTTTACATAGAATAACATCTTTTTCATGTGTTTTTCATAGGAAGAATCATTAGAGCAAGTAAAGGACTTGATCAAGGTTTCAGAGGTTGCATCCAAGGAGAAAATGAGGACAACCCTAAATGATTTTATCAGTCAAAGCGGGTAACTACATTTACTAGAAGTGTACAGAAAATAAACTTTATATGTTGGTTACAAATTTGAGGTTAAAGAAACTGATGATAATAAAAGGACATACAATAGACTCACTGAGATATATATTGTATTTATTCTGCAATAAAAGCAACGGTCTTCCCAAATTGCAGTTTCTATTTCCACAGAGAAATATTTTATTGTTATTTTCAATATTCAGTACTGACAGTAGACTGTTCCAAATCATTGTCATATTATTTTGGCTTTCTTGACTGTAAGAATAGAACACATATGGAATAAGTAAAGTAATAAAGTGATAGACATACTGTAAAAAAGGACAAGGTTAAAATGAAAGGATTTCACATGCTGGGTTCTGTATCAGATGACACGATTTGGCTCAGAATAGATGTAAACCCCAATTTATAGCTATTAACCTTGTTTCTGTGAAATGTGATGCTGAGTTTTTATACGCTATTCCTTGAATCTTATAGGTGCTCAATATTTATTTTAGAGATTTTCAGCATCTGTCTTCTGGTTCTTGTACTGCATCAGTCAGAGAACATTTCATTCCATTGTATTTGAGCAGCTCACATTAAAAAAACCCCAACACATTTAAAGAACCGGTTGTTCTTGTGCTCTAGGGCCTTCATTACCACTGCTGAAAAGAATCCCAAAGGGTTGAACTATACCACCTTAGACAAAAAGAGACTCATGCTGTTCAAGCAAGAACTGGTATGTGTGTTTTAATCCTTTAAGCATTGATGCAATGTTCTTAATATACTGGTTGTATACATTTTCATTTCTGTTTGATTTCACCATACTGGAGTGCTTTGTACTTAATATGAGTATAGTATTCTGAGCAATTTTTTTAATAAACCTTCCTGTGCTTGATAATATCTATATAATACCTTAAAATAATTCAGAGTTTGTTGGTTTTAAATACAAATAAAGCATTAAAATAATGAGCTGATTTTTCTTTTCTATGCATCTTAAAATTAGATGATGCTGAGTTCAGTGGAAAAAAACCCCACAAAATTAACATCTCTGTTAGCCATTTAATTGCTATGGTGGGGATGAATTTCAAGACTAGTGAAGTCTTGCATTTGATATTCCTGGGTCTAGTCATCTCCTCCAGGGAATCAGTGAGAAGAAACCAAACTGTCTGGAGATGATGTGAATGCTTACTAGCTTTATTTAGTGTTTGTAGCATAGAATTTTGTTGTAACGTCTGTCAGGGCTGAGGCCTGATAATTTTAGGAGGTAATCACATGTCTCTTGGGACTTCCATACATGCAGTATACTTACAAAGAGAAAATGGGGGACACTCACATTTTATGTTATTGAGCTCCAAAGATTTGATCAGTTTATTTTGTGACAAGGAAGGTAATTGTTACCTTGAACCAAGTGTCTCCATCTTCTCTTTTCGAATTGAATCAAAGACTGTTTTCTCCTTCTGTGTCTGCTTCAAACTACTTGATAATATATAAAAAAAATACATATTGTCTTTCTTGACTGCAGGAAGCCATGTCCAGTTGTGCCAGGGGAATTGTTCAGCAGCAGAAAAAGAAGATGCCACTGGATGAAATGA
Source organism: Chloroceryle amazona (assembly GCA_027560015.1). NCBI lineage: Eukaryota > Metazoa > Chordata > Aves > Coraciiformes > Cerylidae > Chloroceryle > Chloroceryle amazona. Next base: position 64,726 of record JANHFX010023027.1, on the reverse strand, counting down.
TACGTGAGACTCAGAGCTTCATAGATAAAATTCGATTCTTGGTTGATGAGGTAATCCACACAGAAATTCAGATAAATTTAAAATCCAGGGTTTGACTTTGATTTTCATTATCCCATGTGAATAATAACTACTGTCCTGGTTATCCAGAGAGTTGTCCTTTGGGTACCTTGACCTAATACTGTTAGCAGACTCAGGCAGGAAATGCTGGGCTATGTGGTATGGAGAGGATGCAGTACTGAGAGTTTTGTCTCTTTTCTTTTTTTCTTTTTCTTTTTCTTTTTCTTTTTCTTTTTCTTTTTCTTTTTCTTTTTCTTTTTCTTTTTCTTTT
>JANHFX010023027.1:360-58570 GCA_027560015.1 Chloroceryle amazona | reverse complement strand
TAGGACAAAGGGCAGTGGATGTAAACTGGAAGATAGGAATTTCCACAAAAACATTAGGAAAAACTTTTTCACTGTGAGGGTGACAGAGCACTGGAAGAGGCTGCCCAGGGGGGTTGTGGAGTCTCCTCTGGAAATTTTCAAAACCTGCCTGGACGTGTTCCTGTGTGACCTACTCTAGGTGGTCCTGCTCTGGCAGGGTGGTTGGACTAGATGATCTGTTGAGGTCCCTTCCAACCCTAGCATTCCGTGATTCTGTGATCACAACAGAACAGATAGCAATCCAGGTAAAATTCCTCTCAAAGCACAACCTGTCTGCCTTGCAACATGTTTTGTAAAACTGCTTTAAATTTATGTGTTCTATGTGCCATTCACAGGTACTTCTGATACTGGTTTTATTCTTCCAAAAAGCAGCCTAAGTTATGACTGTTTAATTTTTCAGATTCCTGAGTCAGATCCAGACAGACTTCCCCCACTGGATCCACCAGATGTTGGCCAGATTTACCCAGTCCCATCTAATATCCGACCTGTTTTAAGCAAACACATCGTGGAGGTGAGTTACTTAGAATATTTCCATTTCAAAATCTTATCTCCTTTTATTCTCTTATTGAACTGTAACTGTAAGGGATGATGATTTTAAAAGCCTAATCAATAGGAATCACATAAAAATATCATTTGGATCCCAAAATAAAAGTGGTAATCTTAGATCAAATTGATTCTCTGAGGTTCAGCATGCAAAGCAGTGCTTCCACCTGAGGCCAGCTGTGTCTTAGTCCTGACCTGTTGGGAAGGGGTTGCTCCCACGGCAGGGCATGGCTGATGGACCTGTGCTCTGTGCAGCCCAGGGAAGTGTCTGCAGGAGGTGGAGAGCTTTTTCTTGCAGCTGACCTCACTGGAGGTGAAGTTCAACATCAGCCAATTCCCGGGCTTTTTTCTGGGTCCCAAACTTCAGCCGAGCCATGTCTTCTGCCAACATACAAATATTTGCACCTCCTCTGCCCTCCTCTCTTGTCCAAAGTCCCCTTAATTTAGAAAGCGGGGAAATGTGGCAGCTTTTCATATCTGTGTAATGCCTGGATGCTGCCCAGCCTCACCACTTGCTGTCACTCACCCTGCAGTCTTCACACCACCTGCTTATCTGCATATTTTGTTGTGCCAAGTCAGACCCTGCCTGTGTTACCTGGTGCCCCTTACCCAGAAATGCTCTTTTGGGAGCCCAGAACAGTTTCCAGCTTTGCCCTCAAAGATAAGCAATTGAGCTGCTGAAAAGGAGAGAACCATTATTAGCTCTGCTATATCATTTAGTTAAGCTATTGTTTTCTGTACATACAAAACAATTTTTGTCAGCAAGATTCTTTTTTTTACAGCTGATAATGCAAAGTAAATAAGTCCATAAACTACTCTGCTGATTCTAAAGGGACAACTTGAATCCTTAAACTTAGGTGTTCCCCTAAGTATTGTGCCGTGAAGCCCTCCCCACTGCCCCTGCAACACGATTACTTTGTGCTGCTTGTACATTTTCTATTTTATGCTGCTTTGACATTCATCCCAACTGAGCTCTAAGGCACCCAGCTTAAGGGTATTCTCACTGTAGGCTTCTTGTTTGGTCAGCTGACCAGAGCAACCACTCTCCCTCTGATTCAGATCTTAAATAGATTAAATTATATTTTGCAGGTGTAACTCTGTTTCCTTTGGTTAGGGAGGGAGCCCAGGACAACTCCAGTCCTCAGTCTGATGCCTCAGGCACCTCAGAATCAGGGAAATTGAGTCCATATCCAGACAGTTAAATTGCTACAAGAATAGGTTTATAATTGAAGTGTGCATGTGAAACGTGAACTCTGGAGGATATCCAGCAGGGAAATATCACAGAATGAATATAATACAACTATTTTTGTTAAGATATTATAAACTGTATCTCACACTGGTGGAAAATACTACAGAACCATTGTAACTACAGAAGTGCCTCCAATTTTAACCCAGAATCTCCAGCGATAGGGCAGGTGCTCACTGATCCTCATGCTCATCCAGTGCCCCTTGCCACTCCCTGGCTCACACAGATCCCTAGTTCTGTCAGCATTCAAGTTGTCCACAAAGTCCTTTATGCTCCCTTTTTGTTCCAGTCTTTATTTCAGGTTTGTAAGACTCATGGTTTCTCTCACCAACCGTAACATAACCATCTCTTGCTGCCCTAGCTCCCTTCTTTAAGGCCCTGCCAGCATGTACTCTACAAAGTCCCATTTTTTCCACAGACCTCTATTTTACAGACCCAGTCTCCTTCTTGTCCTTTGGACCAGGAGCACAGTCCTTTTAAGGGAAGCTGCTTGGAGACCTCCTGCAATCCATTTCAGAGCTTAGGGCTGGCTCAGATGGCAAACCTCTGTTAATCACTTCTGCTCATATGGGATTTGTTTGCTCCTCCAGCAGCTCTAACACTTTAAACAAATCAAGTCCCTGTCCTTCAGATGAATAGTCCTCTTGCCTTGCTGAAAAGACAACTTCCAGAAATGTGATTATTATGGCTTGCTGTTAGCTTTAACTTCTTGATAACTGTTGGATGTTATTAATTGCTTTAACTTCCACAATTAATCCTGATGGTTATTGGATATCAGATTTAAGTTGTTGTGTTTTTTTCTAGTAGTCCTGTATTCCCAAAGGGATACAAGGTGATGGCATCTCAGCAGTGGCTTCCTCCAGGCGATGGGACTCTGTAGGCTACTGACATTTCTCTCTGCCCACAACAGGTCCTGTTCTGGGGTGTTCGAGAGCTGAAGAAAGTCCAGCTCCTCTCTGTAGATCGCCCCCAGGTTCTCATTGAATGTGCAGGGAAAGGAGTGAAATCCTCAGTCATCCAGAGCTACAAGAAAAATCCCAATTTCAGTAGCCTTGCAGACTGGTTTGAAGTGGTGCGTACAGAATGCTGCTCCTTGCCTGGCTGTTCTGTGGTTAGGCAAGGAGTCAATTACCAATTTCCTTCCTTTCCTTTCAAATAATTTCCTCTGTGTCTTGATTAAACACTAAAGGACACCAGTTTTCATGAAAAGCTGCTGATACGGAGCAAATCATCTTGAGTGCCATTACGCACCATATACAGGACAGCCCGGCAATCAGGCCTAGACAGCATGAGTTCATGAAAGTCTCCAGAAGAGACTCCACAACACCCCTGGGCAGCCTGTTCCAGGCTATGGTGCTTAGGAACATGGTTCAGCAGCAGAGTTGACCGAGTTAGGTTAATGGCTAGACTCGGTGATCCTAAAGGTGTTTTCCAACTGAAAATATTCAATGATTCTATGATCTGAAGATGCTTTGAAAGACTTCTGCTACAACTGTATGATAAAGGTGATGTTCCCTATGTTATGTCCTAGGTAGGCAAGGAAATATCTTGCAATCAGATTTTTATTGGAACTTCTTGGCAGATAACAGGGATATTTGTAGTACTTTTTCCTCCTCCTTTCCTGTTTTGCAAGGAAGTGATCAGTTTCTTTTATTTTCTTTCAAATATTTTAATTTTTCTTTGTCACTGGGCTATCAAGAGGATTGGTAATATCTAGCTCATGAGTTCTGGACCTTTTCATATGGTAATACTTTCTGTTATGGACTGGAAATGTAACTGTCACTTCTTGGCTGGGTTATAAGAGCTGGTACTTTCAGTGGAAAAAATTCACCATCAGAAAAAAAGTAACCTCTCTGATTTGGTCTAGTTGCTACCATCAAGAGGGAAGTTTATTTTTGAAACAAAAGGATATCAAAACATTATCCTGGATACTGAAATACAATTACTATGGTATTTTTAGCTTTCATTATACATCACATGTCCAAAGAGCCATTTTTCCTTTTGTAATTCATCTTATAAATCATGTATCCACACAGTGTCCACATCTCATGGTTGGGCAAACTGAGGCAGCTAGGGTTAACTGCCTTCAACAAAGCAGCAGCGGCTTTAAGTCTCTCAGCATTTAAGACAACACAGCATTTATTCTTTCTGAAGGTTCCTGATTCTCCCAGTTTATTCTAACAAGAGATGTTCCTATATGACAGCATGGGACTCACTAGCTCAGTTGGTACAGTCCACTCTGTGTTCTTAAGCACACGGCTTTATCCAGGCTTTGCAGAAAACTGTGGACAGAACTATACTGCCTATGCTGTATGCATTTAGCATTTTGAGTATGTTAATAGCTGAGGAGGAGAAGGGAGGGAAAAGTAAAAGCCTCATTGCTGTGCACAACAAATATTCTGTACATGATCTGTATTCTCTAGCAATTCTCACACTGATGTCTGTCCTCCTCCACTAGGAGCTGCCTGAAAATGAACTTCTACATCCACCACTAAGCATCTGCGTGGTTGACTGGAGAGCATTTGGGAGGAGTACTCTTGTTGGAACGCATACCATCAATTGCCTTAAGCAATTCCTAAGTAAAACCCAGTTGGGTCCTCAAGCTACACCAAACAGACTAGACATTGTAGAAATTGAGGAAGGTAAATGTGCAATCCTGACCTCAAATAAAAAGACAAAGTACCTACTCAGAGGCTTAATACTAGGCACATACTTAGAAGATATGCTTTATTGTATTCAGTGTAGATTCAAACCCTTAATGATATGATCATTTTATGATCACCAAATGTGATGATATAATTGCTCGCGAAATCTTACCTAACTTACAAAGGTTCAATTTCAGGTTCACCTGAGTCATCACAGCCAGCTGAATTATCCCCAGAAGGACTATTTTTACATGATCACGTCTATGCTGAAGTGGAGCAGGGTAAATGTACAGTGGTAGAGCCAGATCCAAATCTCACAACACTTCCTGTTACTGAACCAGAGCACTCTGCCTCTGAACCATGGAAAGAGAGAAAACAGAAGGTGAGTACAGCTGAAGCTGCCAGCTAAATTTCTGCCAGAGGCTTGCAGACTTTAGCCCTTCCTTATAAAAGGGTAATCTCTTATATATCTCAGGATTAGAAATTCTGGGTACTGATGTTAATGCCCACGCTGTCTTGCTGACTCTTGAGAGAACTGGTTAGCATGCAGCTTTGACACCACAAAAATTTCATTATTTCCTCTAGTAGACACTTCTTTTCTTTCTAGATGGTTATCTTATAGGCAAGTGCTACTAGAATAGTAGGATTTTTGATTTTCCTGGCCTTGAATGATCTACTTAGTTGCAAAACTCTCCCTGTGAATGACTATTTCTGTGTGCATGGTATTTAGGAAGGGATGTAAGCCTCCTTGTGTTAGATGCTGTACAAACATGGAGCAGAAAATCTGTTTCCAAAAGATCTTATGGTCAAAATATAACACTGGTACTGGTCTGTGGGTAGAAGAAGATAGGAAAGTACAGGAAAACAGGGCAATTCTTGTCAGTGTGGTGTGTACAGTACATACTCTCTAGATTGTGCACATTTCTGTTATAATAATTACCATTCCAAGTTATCTTTCTTTGCTCTGGCCTCCCCAGCCAAGCTGACAACTCTTTGCAAGGGTGTAGGATGAAGCACTCTACTTAACAAGGGCCAATCTTTAGGCAACAGTGAAGTTAGTAAGATTTTCCACATGAGCAGGTGATCTCCAGGATCAGATTTTAGCTTTTTGTAAGATGAGAACAGATGAACTGCAGCAACTGTTGGGACTCTTTCTTATTCCAAAATGTGATAAAGTATTAATGGGAGTTCTTAAAATACTTGCAGACTGAAGTGGGAGAAACCAATTTGTGTCTGAATATTCACATCCCTTAAAACTTCATTACCCATTTCTCTGTGTCAATTTGCCTGCTGCATGGGTTGCTCCTGTGGCAATGTCTCAAGTGTTCAAAGTTTTGGCATCATCAATAGATAACACAGAGATAGCTTTAATGATATGGTGATCGTGTTGAATTGTCATGGAATAAAAAACAGACACTAATTCATATTACATATTATTTAGCTCTTGAAGGTTGAAAGTTTCTTCATATATATCTGTTGATGCTTGATGTCATGAATCAGGTGATTAGTTTTAATCAGTTCTAGAGTTAACAATGCTATCCCCATGCTTTGGTAGGATATGAAAAAATTCATCCGACGGTCAACAAAGAGGAAAAAAAGAACAATTGCAGATGAGTCAGCTGAAAATGTTATTGACTGGTGGTCAAAATACTATGCTTCTGTGCTCAAAGTGCAAAAAGTAAGTCATTCAGCATGCCCCAAACTCTCACAGATGAACAACGTTGTAAAAGATTTACTACTGCATGACTCCTTTTTGGTATTGCATTCATAATAAGGAGTTTGTCCATTGTCTTTTTCTTTTGAAAGGCAAAAGGAATTTTTTCCAGTGAGGGAAAATCTGAAGACAGTAAGTAAATTATTTACATTTTTATATTATTTTGTACTACTAATACTTTGCTTCTCTACTATTTTACCATCAGCAATTAATGTCCAGTAAGAGACTAATGCTGGTATACTGTTTTTGGTTTTTCTTTCTGTACTGCTGATCAGATGGTGGGTAGGTTAAAACTTCACAGGCAGTGTTGGCTTAACAGAAGTTTCCTGTCATTCAAATCTCATGCACAAAGATTTGCAAATTAAAGTCCAAAATGCTAGAAGGTGGAGATTATCCTAATCTTAGGTTGCATTTGTAACATGTTCATATAAAGAAGCTTCTCTCAATTTGGAATCCATTCAGGATCAATGATGTAGGAATAGCTCCTCCATAGTCATGTGTGTTACCTCCACAGTTGAAACGGTTTGTGTTAGCTCAGGTTGTAACAGAATGTTTTTTGTACAAGTACCTAAAATAATTGGTTAGAAATAGGCTCTGTGTGTGCATGTGTATATATTTCTCTTGTCTCCATAAATGTATACTCTATGGCTTAACAGGTCCTCCCACAATCAAAGAGAATTAATTCTAGAAAATTCTTTTTTTTTTTTGGATAAATTTACTTTTTATTTAGAAATTTACTTGACATTGTGACATCCACACACATGCTTTCAGGCAGGTGTGGCATGTTGTTTTTTACTGATGACTTCAGACCTTGTAAATTCTCCTCTGATAGTTTTTGTTGCATATTTTCACCTATGATGATAAATTCTTTACATACAGGATAGCACTGATACAATATATATATATTTCTAGATATTTAGTGATATCAAACACACATGAACTACTCAAAAAGTGAAAGTAAAGTGAACTCATCCAGATTTCAGCCAAAGAACTGAACCATCTCAGTGCTATATTTGAGGACACACCCTCTTTTTATTGGGAAGTCTCCTCTTTGTGTTTGGAGTGTGGCTTGAGCCTGCTCAGATACCTTCTCCCTCTTCTTGTACTTCTAGGCTTTCACAAGGTGAGAAACACTCTGTTTTCTGCTAGCTTTGAGCAGAGAGGGACTTGGACCATCTGATATCTGAAGTACCAGTCAGCCTACATGCAGGCTTCCAGTTTTAAATAAGCCTTACATTTGACATGAAAGCTGTTAAGATCTGTTAGTTGGCAGCTGGGAGGAGTCAGGGAGGAAGAAAAAGGGTGTTCTGGGAGATGGCCAGCACAGAAGTGATACAGGGCACCATTACACCTGATCCACCAAGCCCATCATGAAAACTGCTAGCCACAGAGAGGATAAAATGCCACCTCTCTGCCTGGGAGGAGTGGTAGGAAAAGACAAGACCCTATGCTGGCAGCAGAAGAATGAGTGGAGAAGGAACCACTGGGACTCTTTAAAATTTATTTTGCATCCTTATGTGAAGCATTTGATGTGCTTTGTTCACTAAAAGCTACATGATGTCACAAAATCTTTGCAGATAAGCAGATTTCTGACCACATTGCATTGGTCATAGAAGAGGAGCCAGACAAAAAGAAGAAGGATAAGACATGGAAAAGAAAACAGAAAGAAACTGCAAACCTAGCAACACTGCAGGTAAGAGAGAAATAAAACTGAGAGGTAAGACTGTTACTCATTGTCTCCCCAAAGCTTGATCTCAGCAGCTGAGTTTAGCAAACCCTCCTTATATTTGTTTCACGCACATTAAAATCAATAAAACAGACAAAATAATAATGTACATCAGCATATGGGATGCAGAGGAAAACAGGGTCTTGCAGGGCAGATGTGGTTTGCTTGGTCTTAGACCTTCAATTTGCCAGTATAAATACACGTAGAGAGACTTAAATTACAGTTTTGTTGTTTGCCTGTAAAACCCTGAATTTGGAAATCCCAAATTTCATATCAGAAATATCACAGCCTATTAAGAATGATTAAAAAAAGAATATAGAATCATCTCTGCAATGACTAGTGCATCTTCCCTAAGGGAAAGTAATATTCAGCTCACATTAGATTTGGTTGGGTAATGATAAAAGGAATTCAAAGAAAACTATATGGGTCATACTAAATGGCTGGAGAGATTAGGTTTGAAAAGATTAGGACTACTTGGAATGGATTGCAGCTGAATAAAGGGGAAGTTGAAAGGGCTGTTTCCATTTTTTTTGAGATGACACTAATCTAGGCCCTTCTATTTCACAGTGAATAACACTTGATAAATTACAGGGGGAGGGAGTTGAAGAAAAAACCCCATCCCTTTAAAAATGATTTGGCTATTTTACCTGTCCTGAAGCTCTGTCCCCACAGCACTTTATTACTGTCTGCTTTGCTCTCATGTTCTGACATATTAGCATAACAGAATGGGTCGGTACGTCAAAGGCACACTGTGGAGAGGAAACAGAAACAAAGAGCAGCACATCCACAGTGTTTTCCCCCCACAGCAGTGCTTACAAATGTTCATTCTGGCCCTTCTAGAGCCACATCTACCTGCTGCTTCAATGTGCTATACCAGTAGCTGGGAAGGACTTTGGTTAAGGACAAATCTGCTCCTGTCTTAAGTGGGGAATTAACATATTTTTCCTAAAGGACTTTTGCAAAATCTTGATTTTATTAAAATCTGAATTTTGAGTCAAAATGGATTTCTTGTCATCTTGTAATAAAAAGGTTGCTATAAATATATGCATTACACCATAGAAAGCAAACATTCTGCTATTTTCAAAGATTTATGAAGGAGACTTGGAAAGTGAATTTAATAACTTTGAGGACTGGGTGAAAACTTTCCAGCTCTTAAGAGGAAAATCTAATGACGAAGTTCATGCTGACTCTGAAGATAGAATAATAGGAAAATTTAAGGTAAGCTTTAATGTTGATTAAATGGGTAATAATTTAGAGACTTAATGTTTTCATGCATATTTGAGGTACACCAAAGATGAAAGAAAAACACATTGATAGTCTGCTGTAAATAGAATTATCTTTTATTGGATCTCAAGTCATGCTTTTCCTTTCCCATTATCTGACAGATGAAAGCAGCATCCAGCACCAGGTGTTCACCGTTGTTTTGAAACAGGGAATTACAAAAAAAAAAAAAAACCAAACCACAGAACAGGACAAAGAGTTATCTTACATAGCCCAGATTCCGCTCATGCAACTTTATTATTGCAGTATCAGTTACAGTACCATATATGACATTTTCAGTAATTTAAATAAAAGCCGTTACAGCTACACTACTTGGAAACAATTGCACAGCCTGATTCAAGGCACCATTAGGCAATCTAAAAACCTAATTCAAAGCATGAATAATGTCAGTAGGATTTGAAGCACTCTGTAGTTTAGAGGAACTGATTAGACTCATTGATACCTCAATTAGTTTGCAATGCAAATTTCTGTTCAAATTACTTGCTAGTTGCGTTCAGGCAGTATGAGATACTCAGTAGCATGAGTCAATACTGATTTATAGGAGTAGTATGGTGGCTGCAAAAATACAATTGGAATCCAGTCAGACTGTTGTGAAACTAACCCAATGGAATTATCCATTTGCAAACATACAGTTCAGGACAAAATACTATTTTTAGTCTATTAACACTAAGAAAACTAGGTTTAGAACACCTGCAGTTCTTCATTCTTTAATAACATAGAGAGCTAAGAGTGTGCAAATACTTCTTGCAGTCATCTAGATGTGATGATAGTACCATCTTATAGAGCTAAGCCATTTTAAAATATGAAGCCTGTGTTCCTTTTGAGTGGTACCACAAAATGTGTTGTGTATATGTATGTGCTGCAGTGCAGGCTGCATGAATGATGTTTTGTTTGCATTCAAAGGGTTGCTTTTGTGTTGCACTTTATTTGTTTTTGAAGGAGATAAAAGACTTTGTATTACCAGGGCTCCTTCTGCATATACCCATGTCCTGAGGATGGCAGCTTGCTGGACAGAGGGCAGCCCCGCATCCTGCAAGGGATCCCACCAAACCACTCTGTCAACGTCCTCATCAGGGTTTATATTGTGGCAGTAAGTAGACAGATGTTCTTTCAACCTTGAAATAACTCGGATGTTTCTTTTCAGTCTCAAATTACCTCTACGTCTTTACAGTGAAGCTTCTGAAAATCCTCATCCATGTGGTAGTAGTTTTTGGGGGTCATATTTCAGACAGTGTTTCATGTTCTAGAAATGGGTGTTCAGAGAAGAAAATGTTACACATACTCATTATCAGTCACAAAACTGGAGAATCACTTCTTCAAACTGAAAAGGCTAGAGATATGCAGTATGGACAACCTGTTCCAGTCAGGTTATGCAAATGAAGCTGGTTTTAATCAGTACAGTTGTTTCAAAATGACACACACTTAAACAAAAACCTCAGAAAGGAGGAAATGGGAGCATATTTTTTGAGGGCTGTGAATTGCATGTAATCAAAGTGGTGGATGTTGTGAATAAGTTATGGGGTGCAAAAAGAGGTAGAAATATAGAGGACAAGAAAATGAAATAGCATGATGTGAGAAGTAAAAGGGGTAGAAGGAGCTGGTATTTCAGAAAAACAAGAGATTAGCAAGTGGAGTAAGAGGGGAAGAATGGCATGCAAAGAGACAAAGGCAAACAAATCAAAAAAGAAAAGAAGAGGTCACTTTACTTCCTAAATATAAAGAATCACTACCACAGAAGCAGAGTGGTATGGGTTGGAAGGGACCTCTGGAGACCATCTAGTCCAACCCCCCGAGACTTCCCAGCCAACTCATAAATACACTCTGAAAAGTTGCTTTTCACTGTTCAGGAATCATGACCAATATTTTGGGGAAAACTTTCCTGAATCCTACATGCACTTGTGCAGCCAGTTTCTTCCTCAGCATTGCCTCTCTTGCCTCTCTTTTTCCATCTTAGTGGTGGGACATCACTTATATTTGCTTCAGCTTTGCAAACTCTCTTCTCCCCCAGATCATCTTTTCCCAGTATCCTGCAATGCTAAATGACAGATTTTATATTCCATGAGGGAAGCAAAGCTCCTGAACTTCCAGAACACCCAGGACTGGGCAGGAAACCCATGGTCCTGTGTTGTGACCATGCTGCATTTACTCAAGCTTCTTGAGGACACAGTCTTTCTTCCTAACAGGCATTTAACCTCAGCCCAGCAGATCCAGATGGCAAGTCAGATCCCTACATTGTGCTGAGACTGGGCAACACAGAAATTAAAGACAGGGAAAACTACATCCCCAAGCAGCTAAACCCAGTATTTGGAAGGTCAGTAATGGTTTATTTTCTTATTCAGTGGTGATTTCTGCTTTATTGCTTGCCATCATTACTGCCAGTACTACTTTACTGTTTCAGTGTGTTTGTTATGTGCTGATTTCTGCCTGAAAATTATTTCATTTTCATACCAGTCAAAACACATCACAGAATGCAGCCTGTGAGAGGCTTTGCAAAATGATGCATGAGGGGAAATGAGGCAAGAAATGATCTTGTCTGTGCAAATTAATGCAATTGTTAAGTTTAAAGTGAAATAAATATCAGCATGGTAAAGACTGATTCCACAGTTCTTGTTGCTCTTTCAAGTTGAATGTACTGCCAAATAGATTTCATCATTTTAGGACTAGGACAAAAAACCTAGAGTTATGAAGCCACACAGTCCCTGAAAGAGGGGAGACAGGTTCAAGCTGTCAGTAAACATCAATATTGTATTATTAGTGTTTTATACTTATTCATATTATTCATGCTAATAGCTGTGATTTTTTGGGGGGTTGGTGTTTTGTTGTGTTTTTTTTCCAGTTAAGTTTACCTATTTTAAGAAGGTTGAAAATGTTTTGAATTAGGGTGGAGTAATTCTGTAAGAACATTAAGACAGAGAACCTATACTACGTTGGACTGAAAGGCTATTGGACCAAGGTCCTGTCTGCAAAAGCAGAAACTTAAAGAAAAATGTTAAAGAGAAAAGACAAGACCAGAGCAGTCCCTCCATAGCATGCCATCGCAGTTTCTGTGGTTTAAGCTCTTCTTCAGTAGAGATTGTGACTGAACAATCATGATAAACTGTAAAGCACACCCATTATAGATACATATAGATGGAATGAGAAATCACCACTGTGTTTACTTTAGACAAGGTTAGGAATGGGCTCTTCATTTGGATAGTCCTTGCTGCTGCTGCCATTAGAAACACTGGAGTGACTGGACCTGCAACTCCTTCACAGTGATAGTGTCAGTCATAGCAACCACCTCTCATCCTCTCGGAAGCCCTGGTCAGCATGGCATCACCAGCCCCTAGCAATCCCAGACCATTGTCAAACCTGTCTCTCCACCAAAATCTCTTGACTTTGTCCACTTTGAGATAAAGGACAAAACTTGTCCTTCAGGAGACAAAGCTCAGTTTTACCTGTGCTTTGAAGAAATCTTGAGCCAGTGTTGTGCTGATGAGGGTGTTGTGTCTTCCACCAGATTGTCAAAACGCTTTTCAAATCACTTTCATATTTTCAACCTCCTTAAACACCTCAGCAATGATTCCTATCCCTGAAAAATGGACTGAGTGAAAAGGGAGTTCTGATCTTTGTTTTTTATGATCATTTTGTCGTGTGCTCCCAGATTCCTACATTTAATATTTGCCCTGAAACTTTTGGAAGAAAACAGAAAAGACTCACATGTCCCTTTTTGGGGTTCTGAAAAACATGTGAGAACACTTACATACAACTTTGTTAGCCTTCTTCCATACTTCCACCTCTGTTGGTTTCTAGATAAATTATTGCAGCTGACCAGCTCCATGCCATCGCTCTGTCTGTAGGAACAGTCTTAGAACTGTACAGGGAGTGGTAGGGAAGCAGGATAAAGAAATTACTTTTGCGCTGTGTGTTTCCAGTATGTTCAGGTATTTCACTGAAACAAAAAACACTACCAAAAAAAGCCCACTGCTTATTAGAAGAGACACCATCCACATATTATTTGCACAGTATTTATTAACTTAGTCTTTTAGACTTCAAAACTGATCTGATTGCGTGTAGGTTTCATTTTTCTTCTGCAGATCATTTGAAATCCAAGCCACATTCCCCAAGGATTCCTTGCTCACAGTCCTGATCTATGACCATGACTTTGTGGGAACAGATGATCTCATTGGAGAGACTAAAATTGATTTGGAAAATCGCTTCTACAGCAGACATCGAGCTACCTGTGGGTTACAAAGTCAATATGAAATGTAAGTACCTCTTCAGACAGCAACTGAGCACACCGTGAAAGACTCGACTTGAAGGAGAAATTCTGTACTTGTCTACATATTATACTTTCTCCAGCACAAAGGTGTCACAGGAGATATTTTAATTAAAATTCATCAAAGAGCTTAGCAGTGGCTTTGAGTAGCTACCAGCCTCAGTAGGAAGTGAATATTTTAAAATTAACCACACTTTTCATTCAAGTATTTTAGAGAGTGAACAGTGCTTGCATAATGTACCTGCTTGATGAGCTGTCTTTGGAGAGGCCAAAGGGCAAATGGAAAAATAATCTGTTAAAGAAGCTATGATGAGGCTCTACACTGCTCGCCATTATTCCACTGCAACTGGAGTGATTGCAGCAAGGCCAGTGGGACTGATGTGACACTGGGAAGCACAGTAGCAGATTGGGGCTGGTGGCATGGCCTCTACAAGAGGTGTTCACAGAGTGGTGGTGTTGGTCCCTTTATATGGCTGCACATTCAAGGACGTTCTCTAAAAAGAGTAATTAGTGCAGAGAAAGTGAAACCAAAATAACTCTGTTGCCCTAGGATGGGGCGCTAATCTGAGAGATGTGGATTTAGAGTTATTCTCCTATGTGTTTATCTACAAAGAAAGGGTGAACAATGTAAAAAGCAATCCAGAAGCACAGACCAAACCCCATGATTTCTCTTGCCAGCTTGGTCTCCAGTCTGAGGAATTTCTTTATGTGCTTGTTCCAGGTCCTAGATAATCTCGTCTTCTCCTCTGCTTGTGGGAGCCACAGAACACTTATTTAATGGAGGCAGAATATGTAGGCTTGAATACTTTAGGTAGAACTGGGAGTGATCCTAGTCCTTTTCCTCTTGAGGAACATGCCAGTGCCTTGGATACTTTATCTAAGCTGTGGGTAAGGTTGCCTCAGCTCCTTTGTCTTAAGAGAAAAAAGCAATTGGCCACAGGACTTGAGCAGACAGAGGGGCTGTCTCAAGTAAAAAGCAGTGCAATTCGAAGGAAAAGTTTGGCTGAGCAGATTGAAGCAAATCTCTGTATGGGAAGTCCTGATTTGCCATGGAGTTTGCTGAAGGAAAACCTCACCCATTTCTCTTCATTCTCTCTTCCCTCCTTGCAGAGAAGGGTACAATGCATGGCGAGATGCAACCAAGCCAAGTGAGATCCTCACTAAACTCTGTAAGGACTACAGAATAAGTGGACCCTTCATGCGGCCAGGGGAGATACAAGTAGGAACAAAAATCTTTAAGGGACAGACAGTCTTCACAGAAGATGAGAACGGTAATGAAGTGGTTTGTCATTCTTCACCTGCATTGTAGCAGTACCAAGACCTGGCCCAAGCTGTAGCTGAGGCCCTATTGAGCTATGCACTCTGAAGTGAGATTACTGGTACCTGTCTCTGCTTTGAAATACTCTTGTAACTGTGGTGAGAAAGGCCGTGTCTGTATTAGCTATTGCTGTAGCTTAATTGCAAACAATCTGTAGGGTGAGACAGCAGTTGATGACATCCCCATAGTAGGTGTTGGTGAATCCTTTGGACTAGCTCCTGCATGATTCCAAGGATGGGATATCCAGGATTTGGAGGGCAGGGAACCCTCTTGGAACATGTCCTTTGGCTTAGTTTCATCTAAAAGAACTGTAACTCCCATGCACAGAGTACCTTCCACACATCAAACCAAAGCATGAGAAGGCAAGGAGAGTCTTTTTAAAAATGCATTCCCTGTCTAAGCTAAACCACTAGTGTAGAAAGATCCAAGAAGTGAAAAGAATGGGGAAGTGAAATACAGGTGCAAAGTGAGTTACTCAAGGTCAGACAAGTCTCTGACCACAGTTAGGTTCCAGGCCACTTACCTGCCAGTTCTACCATACCTACTTGGCTTTCCTCTCTCTTTTTTTTTTTTTTCCTCCTCTTGATTATTACCACTCTGATTGCTTTTCTGAAGCACTAACACAGCACTGTGTAAATCCAGGTATCTTTGGGGTCCATGAATCCAGGGAGCAGGACAGAACTTTCTTTCAGAGCTCCCATATAAAAAAGAGGTCAAAGCTACCAAGAAGTTGAATGTATCACATAGGGTATGTCTGTATCACAAAGAATGGGACAGAACTATCAGTTAAAAATGTCCCTGCCCATGGCAGGGAGTTTGAACAAAATCATCTTTGAAGGTCCTTTCCAACTCAACCATTTTATGATTTGTTTTATACTTAGGGTAAGAAAAAGAGGTGTGAGGATGGAGACTTTTAAGGGGCAACAAAAGGAGCTGGTCTTGGAGACAGTGGTGGACACTGCATCAGTGTAGGGAAACCTCTATTTCCTTATCTGTGTTTATTCATCTTGTCAGCCACAAAAAAATAGCTGCTAAGGTAGCACTGTTGAAGGGAGAGGAGTTGATCCATTTTTTGTTTCTTGGCCTGAAAGAGATTTATTACTTCAGTATTACTGTTTTCCTCGCTAGCAGACGACTGAATGTGACTACCAGCAACAGAAACAGAATCTCTCAATCAAAATTCTGGTTCATTAAAATGAGCTTCAGACAAATCAACACCA
This sequence comes from Chloroceryle amazona, assembly GCA_027560015.1. Lineage (NCBI taxonomy): Eukaryota > Metazoa > Chordata > Aves > Coraciiformes > Cerylidae > Chloroceryle > Chloroceryle amazona. The sequence goes on along the minus strand of JANHFX010023027.1, from coordinate 42,580 downwards.
GACAAGATGATGGAAATCAGAAGCAAGGAAATACAGAACCAGATGGCAAAGTCCAAAGTACTTATGTACACAAGTTTTTCATCATGTTATAAAGAAATAGCTTTCAGCATACAGTCTTCTGCATAATTCTTGTTCAGATTGCTGTTCTGACGAGTACATCTGCATTCTTATTTCCTGATGGGTTTCTGTGCTGGTTGTCACTTGGATCTGTAAAACTGATAAAAACCACATATTTGAGCTCTAGAGGAGAACTGAAAAGGGGAAACAGCACCATTTGCACTTTAGAGGTGGAGAAAATTATACTTACAGCCCTTACATCCAGATTTAAATTGCAAAAGAAATAATAATTTACTTAGCTCTAGGAGCATAGAAGAGAATAGAATGGAATGGAATGGAATAGAATAGAATAGAAAGAATAGAATAGAATAGAATAGAATAGAATAGAATAGAATAATCAGTTGGAAGGGACCTACAGCTGTCATCTAGACCACTACTCCCAGGTAGTCTAGGACTACCTGTAGTCAATGGGAAGAAATAGGCGTCTTCAGAGAGGGAAAAACAAGCTTTAGAAAGGTATCATAGAGAGAATGTGGGTTATCACAGGACAATCTATGTCCTTTGTATAGAGGGTGCCTAAATGAGTAATTCAGGCTAAAGACTTTGCTTTTAGCTGGATAAAATTAGATGAAATGCACCGCATCTCAAACATGTCAGTGCTCGTAATCATTGGGTCATCTTTCCTCACTCTCTGAGACATTAGGAAAGGTTTAGTACCTTCTGTTTGAAGCTTCTGTTTTTCACCTGCCAGCAACTCAGAGATAGCAACACCCACAGGAAAAGTGATAACAGTTTGCTGACACAACTCTTATCTTCCTTCTCACTTCGGTACTTCTTTCCTAATCTGGAAGATATCTCTCTTAAAAAGTCTCATTTCCTTTTGTGTGGAGCCCACAGAAAGCGAATCTCAAGTGCTTAGAAGGCTTTCTCTGCTTTCCAGTATCCACACTACTTTCAATTTTAGCACTAGTTCTTTCTTGAGATGCTTTTCTCTGGGGTCTCCCTTCCTCCAGTGGACAAGCTGAGATGGTCAGGAGGTGACATGTTCTTGCTCATAGACTTCAACCCTCTTCCCTTAAAGTATAATTTGGTTCTCCAGGACAGTCTTTGCTGTTGCCATCACAAGGCAAAATGAAGCGTAATTATATATTAGTGCCTGTTTACTGTCAACTCTGTCAAAATCCAAGTCCCTTTGTCTTGCATGAGATGTAAAAAATCCTCACATTTGCAATTTTCTGTAAAAAGAGTACTTGCACATTTCTTCCGACTTTCTGTTAGAAATTACTGCTTTAATAGGAAAATAATTTGCTGTGTTTTACAGATAAACTGCTGCCTAATTGTTAGTCTTCTAGTTATCATGGTGGGTACCCTTATTTACAAGAATTAAATGCATTTCAAGACCCTTGTTTATTTAACTGGGATACATGAAACCTTCCTTTTTAGTGAAACAAATTTTTAATTATATTTAATAATTAATGAAACATATTACCAAGGCTTTCAACATTATAATCCAACTCTCTTTGTTGTTTTTGTTTTACTCTTTTCTATAGAGGAGCCAGTTGAATCATATGAACATCTCTCCTTAGAGGTTTTACGTGCTTGGGAAGAAATCCTTGGAGCTGCATACAAACTGGTCCCAGAGCACATTGAAACTCGGCCTCTCTACCATAAGGATAAGCCAGGCATAGAACAGGTAGAGCAGCTCAGAGGTGATGGTGATGGTAGACCCATGAGCACTTTTTCTTTCCTCTAGTTGCTGTTTCTATTTCTATCTGCAAACACTGGAAGACAGCATCCCAGTGTTGTACCATCCATGAGACTTTCCAGTATCAACCCGGAAATTGTCACGCATGTATGTATACAGACAGTTAACTAAATACACAGTAACTGCATATTTTCATTCCTTTAAATGCTTTAGTTTGTTAAGCTAACATAAACTATGCTTGTATTTAGACTTTGTTTTTTTTTTGTTTCTGTTCACCACATACTTATTTTTATATGAATTTTACTTTGAAATTTCCAGTGTTTGAGCTCAATTCCAACTTCAAATTCCTGAAAGATTGGTAGAATATGTGTATGAAAAAGTACAGTGTATAGTAAGTTTTATAGATTAAATAATAGTGACAGGATAGGGAGCTGGTTGGTGCTTATAGAGGAAGTGGTGGTTTTAGATGTTAAAACTACATTAAAAGCCTTTTAGAGTCTTTTTATAATAGGGCTACAGAGATGTTTATGTCTTCGTTTTCAAGGGTCGTGTACAGATGTGGGTTGACATGTTTCCTAAAGATATGCCTCCGCCAGGACCCCCAGTGGACATTTCACCAAGAAAACCCAAAGGGTAATACTCTATGCTTGCTTCCCAGCACAGTGGCAAAGTCTTCAAATACTGAGTCTTACTTAAGTGCCTGAAGAAAGTGGAAAGAACTACAAAAAGAACTGTCACAACAAACAGCAGCTCAAAGAACTGCTGGTGATGTTTTCACCAAGGGCTATCACACATCTCTTTTAGAAAGATACCCCATTTTCATATAGAGGTTGCAGGTGGCTAGAGGCAAGAGTCCCTTAATAATCCTGTTGTTCTCATACCCTAGTTGAGCTGAAAGAAGTAATTCTGTTTTCACTACCTCTTTCTGCTTGATAACTTACTTGATCCTGGTTGAGGTCTTTAGTCTGATGCAGTATTATTACACTTATTGGATTTCCAGCACTTTGTTCAAAGATAGGATCAAGAAACACATAAAGCAGCAACAGACAGAAGAGAAACACAAACAGAATTCTCAGCCCATCCTGTATCACCTTTATTCCAATATTGTAGCAAGGCCTTTCCTGAGAATTTGCTGTCTGAAGCAGCATCAGGTACTATTCCTGTATTATTTATTTGAACAAGAAACAAAGTAATAAAAACATGTTTCTTTTCTTTCCATTTTACAAAAGCTGAGATTTGACAAGACTAAATCTATGTAAAAATTACTTTATTCAGACCATTTCTATAAAGCTCCTTAATAACAAGCACTTTTTAATCCCAGAAGATTTAAAACTAATACCCACAAACTCCAAGTGTTACTGCCATTCTTGTAACCTACAGAAGCAAGGAAAAACACTGTCAAACCATTAACTATGAGTAAGAAACTAAACATGTGAACAGGTGTTACATATTTTGCTGAGAAATGTGTACCTGCTGCAGCAAAACAGGCTCCATAAGACTTCAAATGCTTTGTGAAAATATTTCTTGTTGGTGATCTTCAACTAAACAAATCTCTGATGCAGGGTTGGAGGTGAAAGTTTCTTTGGCTAGTGCAGAGGCTCAGTTTTCATGGTTGACAGTTCCTTAATTGCTCCATTACCTGATAATTTCTGGGGCAAACTGTTTCACACCTGAGATTGAGGCTATTTGCATGAGGACACACGTTGGTGTTCTCAAACATAGGGTTTGGGTTTTGTTTTTATTTTGCAGCTCATACAGTGACTCGAGGCATACCTACATTTTTGAGTGTCATTTTTTTTTATGTCAACTTCACCATCTGTATTTCAGTTCAAGCTTCTAGAGCTTTGGATGGCCATGATGAATGTCTGTATATAGGCAGTAGAAAGGATGGATAAACTTTAATTCCTTTTTACTGTTGCTTCTTAAGATGATTGCACTTCCTTAAATGAAAATGTCTCCAAGCAGTGCTGCTTCTCCCTTTCAATGCACTGGATTGCATAATAGGCAATCTTTTTAGACATTTCTTCTAAAAAGCGTTTCTCAGGGAGCGCTGGTTTTTATTAGCAAGCTGCTCACTGTTTTGGAGACTGCTCTGATTATGTTGTTCACATCAGCTTTGCCTTGTTTCACTGCAACATTTTTGTGACAAGATTTGAAAAGCAACAGGCATATAAAAAGGAATTTTCCATCCTTCCAAATCTGGCACTGACCCCCCATCCCCACTCTATCACTAGACTCTTGTAAACAGAAGAGGCCTGAGGTTGGTGCTATTTTAGGAGTTTTGCACAAATGCAACATTTATCACTTCAGAAAAGAATTTTTGATAGAGGTTTTCATTACTGTCTGACCAGAACTTGAGTATACACAGGTTTACTTTCTTTTCCTTTTTTCAGCTATGAACTTAGGGTAATAATCTGGAATACAGAGGATGTAATTCTAGAAGATGAAAATATCTTTACAGGGCAAAAATCAAGTGATATCTATGTAAAAGGGTAAGTTCTTAAGGACTTGTTTTCAAAAGAACATGTAACATTTCAGTCAAATTGTGTTGTGAGAATATCTAATAAGCTATTTCTGTGACCTTGGAACTTTGCTCTAAATGCCTGCCCTAATTACTTATCTCTATTGGATACTGCTTCTCTTTTTTTTTCTTTTCTTTTTCCTCTTCTTTTAAAATCAAGTGGCACAAGAAGAGAACCAAGCCCACAGCTTAGCAAACAGAGATCAAACAGTTAAAGAACTTGAACTGTGCTTACACAGATGCAGAGAAGTTTGACATAATCAGAGAAAAGGGAATTATGACCACGTTAGAAACAAGAAAGCAGATGTTCACCAGGCTGTTTCTATTGGAAATGTTTTCTAACTTCACATGGGGAGGTGTGACTGACAATGGCCATGCTGGGGAGAACACCATATGGGCACTTTTTCTGCTCTTCATCTCTTTCCTGCTGCAGAAAAAACAGATGTTACTGAGATAATCATTAAAACATATCACAGAAATAAAATTAAAAGAGAGTGAGCAAAAGGGGAGCTTGACCCAGCTCTTTCCTGGGACTGTAGCAGGTTACTTCTTTAAATTACTTGCCTGTTTTGCAGTACTGCTCTGCACTTTCTACTTCTGAGCAAGATTTGAATGCAAGTTCAAGGGGGTGATTATGGCATTAAGTGGCAATAGGAATTACTAGAAATCTCAGATGTGAGACTGGTCTTGGATTTCTTGCTGGCTTTCCACTATACTAGAGAGTGAGATTAGTATGCCAAGATGAATTGTGTCATTGTGGAGTCCTGGAGAAATCTGAATTTGAAGTGGGCTATCCATAGGGAAAAATGAATTTCCATAAACCAGCTGCAGTATTGCCAATGACCAAATGCAGAGTGCTCGACGAGGGATGGCTGGGCCTGATGGAGGATTGTCGCTTTTTTTCACTTGGCAGGTTCTGAAAATCACATGAACATAATTAGAAAAAAAAAAAAAAAAGCATAAGGGCAGAGCAGTCTGGTAGAAGCTCTTACTCCTGTTTAGGGTATATCTGCATGCATTTTACCAGAAAAATTTGTGTTAGCTCTGACCAAGCTGTGTGGGGCACCAGTAGTGGTACCAGTCCTTTGGAGCAGGTTGCACCAGCCCATGTAAAGCACACACCAATACAATCATATGCCTCCCAGCTTGCTGTAGGTATGGTTATTGCACACATGCTGTCTGAGCAAAACTCCCCTTGCAGTTTCCTGAGAGGAAATACTCTAAAATCACTGATGTTCATACAGATACATGCATCTTAGCAATGAACTAATATATGTTCAAATCCAGGTTGGATGGGGCCTTGAGCGATTGGTCTAGTGGGAGGTGTCCTTGCTACAGCAGGTGGGTTGGAACTTGATGGTCTTTAAGGTCTCTTCCAACCCAAACTGTTCTATGATTCTATGTTCAGAGCAGTAGCAGAGTAGCTCTGAGAGTACAAAATTGAGGAAACAACTAGGGACCCAGCCTTTGTGCTGAGCTGTGGGATAACATGAGGGCATCACTATCAATGCCAGAGTGGTCTGCTAGGGAAAGCCAGGAGTGGATAAATTTTTGCTTTTGTGCCTTAATGATGAAGACACAAATCTTATTAGTTTCAGACAATGCATGTGACACTGAGTCTGTCACCAGTCATGGATTTGCACTGGGGGCTGTGCTGAGCATAGGACTGTTACTGGTTTTGTCAATTCCTTTCTGAAATAATGAGGCTTGAAGGGGAAAGCCACTCCTTGGATGTAGTGGAAAAATGCTAAGCTTTATTCAAGCTGTGATAAATCTTCAGAACTAAAACAGACCTAACTGGATCATTACCTCAGTAGAGCTCTTCAGAAGAGAAAATTATATTTAGGAAAGTGTTGTCCTTTTGTACTCTAGTACTGTACTTCAGATGTTGTTCACACTGTAGCAGAAACCAAGAAGAAATCAGAGGAAAGATGTGAGACTCCTTCAGGCATATGTATGCCATGTTTATACCCCCAAAGAGCAACTGCAAACAATTTAGCATCTAATACTGAGCAATAAATAATTTTTGGACATTGATGCAGAATGCATTCGTGTGGCACAACATGAATACAGGGTGGTTAGTAATGGATAAATGACTGATGTTGTCTTTTCCTGTCCCAAAGAAGACAGATGTCTTGGCCAATAGCAAATGGCCAACTCGTATTTTGGGTCTGATTGAAATAAATATCTTGTTCTCACTCTCAGCTTTTGATCATCACTGGTCATTGGTGTAGCCTGTGCCACATCTGGGATGTGGCTGAGATCCCTGAGCCAGGGCTGTTGCTGTGAGTTAACAGTCCTGAACAGTGTGTTGCCTCATACTGATTAGGTAGGAATTAGTAAATCATGCCTGCAAACAAATAACGACAACCACAATTCAAACTCACTTGGTGACAGCAGTGCTTTCCACTGTGTGCTTGCCATAGGTGGATAAAGGGCCTGGAAGAGGACAAGCAGGAGACAGATGTACATTACAACTCCCTGACAGGAGAGGGAAACTTCAACTGGCGCTTTGTGTTCCCGTTTCATTATCTTCCAGCAGAGAAACAAATGGTGGTTAGTAAAAGAGAAAACATATTTTCTTTGGAAAAGACAGAGCGCAAAATACCTGCTGAGCTGGTGCTTCAGGTGTGGGACTTTGAAAGACTCTCTTCAGATGATTTCTTAGGTAAGTATGCGATGGATCTGACTGAACTTCACCTGAGGTCTTGTCAGACCTCTATTTTGTAGAGGTATGTACCAAGTGATTTTTGAAACCCAACTTTTGCTCGTCTTTCTCTGAAGCACCACATTGCAGACATACACATTTCTTAGAGAGGGAGTCATTAGGAACTCAGATGCCAGGGCAATCAAAATGAATGACTGACAGAATAGAGAGATCCCTGGCTCAGAACCTTGGGGAACCTCGGCAGCAAACCAAGCTGCTACATTGCTTTGTGTATCTCATCTGGAAGCTGCTGATTGCCTTTGTGTCTGTCGGGTCTCTGAGTGTTGTCACATTCCTTCTCCCTCCAGGCACTCTTGAACTGAACCTGAATTGGTTTCCTCGAGCAGCAAAGACAGCCAAGAGCTGTGACCTAGGCATAGTTGTGGCAGCAAGTGAAGAAAACAAGATCTCCATATTTCAGCAGAAGCGTGTCAGAGGCTGGTGGCCTTTCATTAAGGCTGGGGAGCTGACGGTAGGCAGCTCAATATAGTTGAACAACTTTTCTCTGGGATTGATATGCTCTGCTGAGATCCTGACACAGACAGATATTACATCTGGAGAACAACCACCATTTGCCATCTGTAAGACTCCTCCAAATGCTTTAGTGGTTCCCCATGGATCTGGTTCAGATAATTCCAGGCAACCAGAGCACTTTGTACTTTTTCTTTGCTTTCTTCTGCTGTACTTCTCCCCGTACATTACATGGGTAGAGTGGAAAATCAGGTGTTTTCAGCCAACTTTTTCAGCTGAGGAAATCCTGGGAGGAATCTCACTTGTTTATTTCTTTACTATTTATTTTTCACTTCAGCCAGGGTTAAGGAACTGATTTTGGAATCTACCATTATTCTCCTTGCTAGTGACACATCTCAAGTAGAAAGAGCACAGTCCCATCTTCTTGTTGAAGTGTGCTCAATAAACCAGCTATTTTCATTTAGATGGCCGGATACAGTTGGTATAAAGGAATGCAAAGGACAATGACAGCTTCCTTGAAACTCTCCAAGGCTTGTTATGTTAGTAGTATCCTAGGAAGAATATAAATATTGCCACACAAATTCTAGCCATCTTTTTTTTGTGAGATGGGAACCCACAGCTCTACTACTCCAGCACATTTGACTGGCTGAAATTTCCCCTGCTGGGGGACTACCCTTCGGCCATGACAGCAAATGCAGCTTCTACCTTGTCCATTCAGCTCTGACAGGACATGTGATAGATATAAGGCAGGTCTTCTCAGATGAATTATGTTATAATTTAGAAAGCAGAAAATATATTTATGGGTCTGGAAGAAAACATTCTACCTCTCTTTCCTCAAGGTCCTTGAGCATAAATCAGGAATCTGGTGCCTGGGTTTTCCTTTGTGCTTTCTTTTTAACTGCAAAGGCTTTATTTTATTTTCTTTAATCAATTTCCTTTGCCCTCAGCTGATTTCACAATTTCTCCACAAGCCAAATGCTGCTGTAATTTACTGATAATAACCCAGGATTGGATACTTACTTACGATCTCTCTGATCCAGGGCAAGGTGGAAGCTGAGTTTCACTTAGTCACGGAAGAAGAAGCTGAGAAGAATCCAGTAGGCAAAGCGCGAAAGGAGCCTGAGCCCTTGGAAAAACCCAAGTGAGTAGGAACATACTCATTAAACAAGGTGCAGCAGAGGCATTCAGCAGGAGATTGGGAAGACCGGGTTTCCTTGCTCCTCTCCTTGCTTTTCTCCTCTTTCCTGCTGTAACCTTGAGCAAGACATTTGTTCAACTTGTGCATTGCCTGGCTGCCAGCATTTGTAGCTGGAAGCACTTTCCAGATTAGCAGAAATGCCTTCCTCTGGTACCCCAAAGAAATTGCATTGCTGCACATTTGTCCTCAGCTAGAGTTTACATGCGGGCTTGTTCATAGCTGACCTGGCATGTGATAACCTCTTAAACCATCATAACTTATGCAAGCATCCAACACCTCAGTTTTGTCACCTATAAAGATCAGATAGTTTATATCTATTATATTGAGGGTAACTATAAGCCATTAATGTTTAAGTGCTTTAAAATGACTGATATACTTCCTATATCTGTTTTTTTGTGTGTGTTTTTTTTGGGGGGGGGGGTTGGTTTGTTTTTTTTTTTATATGACCATTAGGAAATAGAGTCTTAGTATTAGGAAAAAGGCATTTTGGATATTGAGAAAAATGTCTTCACTAAAAGGGTTGTCAAGCACTGGACCAGGCTGCCCAGGGAAGTGGTGGAGTCACCATCTCTGGAGCTATTTAGAAGACATGTATATGTGGAGTTTAGGGACATGGTTTAGTAGTGGACTTGACAGCATTGGATTGACAGTTGTACTCCCTCTGCTCTTAAGGATCTTTTCCAAACTAAAGGAGTGTGCTATTCTATGATTTTAAGAATTACCTGCACACATTTAAAGGTGTCTTTGTTGTTACTTATCAGTGGAAAACTGACCTCTGCATACATCTAGTTATTTTTACATAAATTAGTCACTTGCAGATAAAGGCACATAAGACATGAAAATCAGGTCACACAGGAATGGTATGACTTCAACAAATCCATCTCTAATTCTTTTGTACTTCATAATCAAAGAATGAAGATGCTTATTTTTCATCATAAAACTTTTTAATGAGGACATTTTAAGTGGTTTAACAAAGGCAGATGACCTAGAAGGAGCATTTTATTTTTCAATATTTGTCACATTAAAAAAAAATATTATGAGCTGAGATTTTTGCATTCATAAAAAAAATTACTTCTATTTCGTCTGAAGAACTTTTTTCTACTAAAGGAATGAGCTACATCTAAATAAAAAGAGAGAGAGGGGGAGAAATTGATGCTATATTTCCTTCAACCACTGCTACCAAATCTTCTAAAATCATTTGTTAATCAGAATGGCAATTGTTGCACATTCTGTTTAATTTTGTTGATTTGATGTGTATCTCAGGGTAAATATGAAAAAAAGAAACCAGAATAAAGGTGGAATTGCCAATACCCCTACAATAGGTATAAATTAAAATCAGAGGACCTCCATATCTATATGCCAGTACTGTAGTTTCACTTTTTTGTTTTACTAATCATGTAGGCTCACACAGAGAAGCAGAAAAGTTTTCAGATTGTTTTGTGCAATTAAGTTTTTAAATTAAGAAATAAAATAATTTCAAAATCAAAATTATCTTCTAGGAGCTACTAGACAGTAGCAGAGTCTCTAGTGTACCAGAGCAAGGGTGGCTAAAGATTAAATGTCTGGTCACTAAAGAGAAACAAGCAAATGAGAAAGAAGGTGCAGTGAGTATAATACCCTGCTGGCCAAAGCATCATGTGGTTATCCATCAATTCGTCTCTGACAATCACGATATGATGTTTTTTCAGATGCACTCATAACAAATAAGCTGCTATAACTGGTACCAAATTCTGTGGCCTATGTTGCAAAGAAAATAAATTAATTGTGCAACCGTCTATCTTTTTTCCCCTATCTTTAAAGGTTATGATAAGCCCTTGAGTAATCAGAACATGCAGACTAATAGCTTTGTTAGTCACGTCTGTGATTCATTAGGTTGTACTCTCTAAACTATCCATTCTTCAATAACTCCTTTAACCTGGAGGCCTTACATGTCAATTTATTTCTGAGTCATTTCGACCTCAGTATAAAATACAGTCTTTAATTAAAAGCTATTCAGTTGGCCTTTTAGATTTACAGGCTTTCTGTCACATTGGCATTCACTTCCACATTTTTAATGCTGAATTCTCCAGATGACTAAGACATTGCTTAAATTTCCTAAACAGCTTTCTGGAGTTAGACACGGCCATTGCTCTTTGTGACCCTCAGTCTTAATTTGATTTTCCTTACTGCTGCACTATCTGCAGAATTACAGTGATTTTTGATAAGGACAACCTGCACCCAATTTTGCAGGTGTTGATGTTGTTCCACACCACCATGCTCATCGGGTTATCTCATCGTACACAGCTAACAGATGTTCCCTCAGCTTATTGCAGAGGTAGTGCTGTGGAAGTCAGAGGCATAGTGACCTCTCAAGCTGGGTGCCATGCCAGACAGGAGACTACTCCAACATTTTTCCTAAAAAGAACATTGTTTTCATCTCTGTGTGCAGACAGCTTTGTTGTACAGCATGAAGAAACTCATGGTTATGGAGGAGAGTATCACATGGGGGAACATTTGGAAAAATCTTAGGATTGTGAGTGCAGATATTCTCCACCAGAAGAAGGTGGATCTTCTTTATTACCCAGACAACCTACCTAGACTTTGGGTTTCATCTCATCTCCTGTTTTCAGAAGGCCTGTTTTAAATTTCCTTCTGAAAATATGTCACTTTGGGCCCTATGCCAGGCCTGATCTGGCTCTGTTATGGCATCATGACTATCAGATTTTTTTGTAGTGGCTCATTACTTTTTTCAATGCTTAATTCCTTGCATTGATTAGAAAGCTTTTGTATTCAATGTCAAGATATCTGCATTTCTTCTTTAGCATTTATCATGACCTTGACTGTAATTTTGAACCCCATATCTTGCCTTAAATTGGAGTAGTTATGAAGTGTGAATTGGAATTTCACTCTGACTGGTGTGTGGTGCTTGGTCTCAGGGATAGATCGAAGAGTGACCCAACAGTATGTGAAACTTGTGGAAGTTCCCTCTAAACTCTTCAGTGGGTTTCCTAGAATTAGAGGTGCTCTTTATACTCATATATCTTGCAGTGGGGTAGCTTTGGAAATAGCTGACTCTGCATTTACAGAAGTGTTTCTCTTTTTCTTTCTTCCTCTTTAGCCGACCAGACACATCCTTCTCGTGGTTTGTAAATCCTTTCAAGTGTTTGTATCACCTGATCTGGAGAAAGTACAAGAAGTACATCATTATTGGCATAATTCTGCTTATTCTTGTTGTCTTCCTGGTGCTCTTCATCTACACGCTGCCTGGTGCAATCAGTCAAAGGATAGTTACAGGACGAGCATAGGTTATGTCTCTTGTATCCAGTCATATACAAACACTTCAACTAAAAATGAAAGTCAGGAATACAGAATTAATCAACCTGAAACACATCTCATTCCTTGTAAAAAGAAAACATAACTATCTGTATTAGAAACTAGAGCTCTCTTAGAATACATTATCATCTTTGGCTGCTCATTCAGGCCCAGCCTTAATATATATTAACATTAACATATTGCTGCTGCTTTAGCAACAATGAAAGTTTGATTCCATACCTAAAACTGAGTTTGAAAGGAAAGTCCTTAATGCTATGAAGAAACTGAGTATTTATTATTACAGACAAGTGATTAAATATTAAGAGCAAAATCTGTACACAGAGATAAATGTATAGTTCAGTCTTTGCATAGTTTTGGAATTAATTATTTGAACTGTTTTTCTAGTGACCAGTAATGGCACAATTATTTTGAAATAAAAGAGCTATCAAAAAAAAAAAATCTAAGGTTAAATTATCTCATTTGGTGTCACACGCAGAATTCATCTTGTGCCTCTCAGTAGGAGCTGTGTGTTCTATAAGGACGTCTCACATACTTATAAAGGAGGTGTCAGTGACTGGAGGAAGTAGAAGGAGAGATGGAAAGAATTTTTTTTCAGCTGCAGTTTGAAAGTAATGGAGGTCTCTGGAGGAGAGGGATCAGGAAGATGAAGACTCAGCCACAGGCACTGCAGAGGCAAATGATCCTTGTTAAGGAGAAGCAATAAGGGGAATCCTGCTGCTTGATGAGCAGAGGGAAGGAGTAATGGAAAAGAGAAAGGCTGCAGAGTGGGACAAGCCAAGGAGGACTAAAGAAAACAAGGAATAAAACCTTAACACACTTGTCAGTGTGAAAATCATCCTACTTAAGAATACAGAAGAAAATACTGCAGCCTGTGTCACATACACGGCAAGGTGTGGTAACTTAATAACCCCACTTGGCCTTAAAATGAGTGATGATGAATTTGACACAACTACAGAAATCTCCTCTAGTCTTCTTCATGGTTAGACATATGAGACCTTTCAGAAAATACTTTCAGTCTTGCTCTGCTCACAGAAAGTATGACTACCCTTTGCAAATTTTAAACTAGCAAAAGGTAAGAAAAATAAATCCTAGAAATGCTGATAATTTTGCCAAGCTCCGTGGGCAGGAATAGAGATGTATGCATCTGCATCATTCTCAGAAGCCACTGCTGTGGGATGATTGCGTGGTACGCCTTTTACCTGGCCTGTTAAGGCTGTGCAATGAGCCTCTGTGTTCCCCTCTAGGCTACAGCACAGGTAAGTACATTATTCTGAAAAATTAATGTCAGTGAAACTTCCACGGAGAAAATAGAACTTTAGAGGCTTATTTTGGGTGGGTTGAATTCCTCTAAAAGTGCCTCTTCCTCATTCCGCTGATGATAGAGGTAGATGGCTAAAGGCAGGCTGAAAGCATCCTACCCCATCTAGCTGATTGCAACTCTTAGTATTCCTTCTAAATTTCATGTTCTAATAATATAGTAAATGTAACTGAATTATATAGTTATGTGAGTACATTACAATTAGACATGTGGGTTTTACTGTTGGGCTATTTGCCTTTAGAAGTCTATTTAATGTGACCAAGAAATTAGAAGAAAATTACATGGTTGAATCTGTACTAGTTAAATGTAGCAATGCAAGACAGGGATATGGAAAGCTGCTGAGCACCACTGAGTGCCTTTTTACTTCATATCCCTCTGCACTGGGCCTGAGCTGGGTAGCATTGTCTCACAGGACAAGGTGTCCTGGTTTGAGTGAGAACAGAACTAATTCTGTTCAGTGATATTACTTTCCAGTTAGGTTCTTGTAACTAACTGCACTTTCTGAAGACAGCAGCCTGTTTGCACAGTGGCTGCTGCTGGCAGTGGTAACACCCCATGGTTAGAGTTACTACCAAGGACGGGTGTGCAGACCAAGGGCACTGCTGGATCTTGTGCACCACATTGGGGGGTGCAGGAAAGTGAAAGGCCACACCTGCAGGGAGGAGCGGCCAGCGCAGGTGACCCCAAACTGACCAACGAGGTATTCTATCCCATAGACATCATATTTGATATAAAGTGGAGCGATCTGGAGGGTCGATCTCTCTGGGGGCTTCTGGGCTCTTCATCCCTCTTGGACCGCTTTGCTAGCTTGGCTTGGCTTGGCTTGGCTTAGATTCTCTTTCATTTCCTTCCTCGGAGCATCCAAGGAGGACTCTGTCTGTTCTGTCTTCAATCCCAATTAGTGTGTTCCTGAATCCAGTACCAGAATCCAGCTCCTGAACACACCTCCCGTCTGCTGCAAGGCCCAGTCTGGGACTCCCCTGGTCCTTGCTCCACAGCATCAGTGGTGACGGTGATGTAATTACCATCAGGGGGGGTTGGTTTTGATACTGGTTTTGGATATATTTGTATATATTCCATTTTTATTATTATTTTCATTTTCATTAAAGTTGTTCTAGTTTCCTTTTCTAATTGCTCTCTCCCTTATTCCCTTTCTCTTCCCCTTAGGGATGGAGGGGGGTTAACAGAGAGAGTCTGTTGTTGGTCTAAGGGGCCACCCTGACCCTAAACTGTGACACAAAGCTAAATCAAATATCTTTTCATGGTCTTCCAGATGGCTACAAAGTAGCTGGAGAGGTAGGGCTGTCAGTAAGCATTAGAGACACAAAATAGCAGCATTCAGTATTGAACTGCTCATACAGATGCCACATGTTACGGTTTTGCATCCTAAGTGAGTTTCTGGTCACATGGGCTTTGTGGTTAATAGGGAGGGAGATTTGTACCGAGAGTTGCCGTTATTGTCAAGGGCTTTATACGTATTTCATAAAAAGAGAAGAGGTCCTTATCCTGAGCAGTTATCTGAACATTGGTCTGCAATTATGCTGGCTCAAGTTGAGGCCAGCTGGTACAACTTGGAGTTTTATCAACTGGTTTCCAATCAGAAATAGCTCATTAAATAGCCGAGTACTACCATTGGCAAAACAAGATCTGTGCATATAAGACTGTACTCTTGGAATTGAAATGCTAGCCAGGAATTCCCAAAATATTTGGAAATAACCACTATTGCTGATCTAAAAAGTCCTGCTTTTTGACATTTGACTTGTAACAATAAACACTGATTTTTCATCCAAAAGTCTGCTCAGCAGGTGTTACCCTTCTGGAAGATGGAGAGACCCATTCCACACTGCTGCAGATAGATTTAATTTTGGGTGTAATAATTTCTGAGTGCCCAATTCAGATAGCCTGGGTCAGAATTTTATACAGAAATTCCCCTCCTGATGGCATTTGAGGCGCAGATTCAGTGCTGTGGAGCAAGTTGGGCATTGATCGACTCTTCCTGCTCAAGGCTCTGGTTGTAGGTGATCCAACCTATGGGCACATGAAGATGGGTGACTGGGGACAGCCATGTCAGAGGGTTGTGCTGGCCAGATTGAAGCTGGTCTGGAAATATGTATTGGTGCAAAAGTTATACTGCTCTCAACAGGAAGCATCAGGTCACAGAGGAGGTAGTGGCTGGTTGTCACCCACATGTGTGGGTAACAATCACTAGGAAAAACTTTGCATCAAAAGAAGTTCTACAGGTTTATAAATGCTACCAATAGATGTCCAACAGCACAGTGGTAGAGATGGGGCAACGGGGTAAGGTGGACCTGTGCCTTGTTTTGGTGATATAACTGAAGAACAGCTGAAGAAAGGAAATGGGAAGTCTACTTTTAAGGAGGAAAACCAAAGCAGAACCTAATCAAGATACAATATGAACCACTAGAAGAGGAATGGTTCTCTGTGGAAAAAAATCACAACTCCAGGAATATTCACAGGCACATTAAAATGAAATCTTTAGAAAACATTATTTCATGAGTAGGGTGTGTGTTCACTACCCCCCCCATTGCCAGTACAAGCCAGGGGACTTAGGGCAGCTTCTGCGGCCACTGTGAGAGGTGCTGGCAGGCTCCGAGGAGCTGTGCCAGCCCAGCCTGTCATCTTGGCCCTGCATTGCTCAGACTCTGGAAGAGAAGGACATGAAGAGAAACAACGGAACATCAGAAGATCCTTTTCACACATGGGAGCAACAGCAGCAACTCGGACACCATGGTTTTCATCAGGGAGATACTTATTTATTTCTGCAGAAGGAAGGTTTGCTGGCTATCATTTATGCAGCTCGTTCTGTTTTTGAGGGGGCAATAGAAATGCATGTTTGGGGTGCAGCTCATGTAGCTATGACCACAAAGAGGGGTCTGTCACGTGTCTGGGAGCATGGGTTGATTTTGATGTTCCAAGGCCAGGTCTTCCTGTTCTTGGCACAAGGAGCTGTAGTAGCTAATTTTGTGGAGCATTTATGGACTGGATGTGTAAAATGTGACAATATGGAGGATGGGTTTCAAAGTCAAGCACCGTGATTTTCCACCACAGAAGTGTGGTAGGACCTTAACAGAGTTGTATGTCTGCCTTATCCAGTGCTGTCTGTGTGATCCTGGATCAATATTTGTCACTGGTGATGCTCACTGCCTACCAGGACAGACCTTAGAGTGTGGGACCAACACATGTGCTCAAGAAAGAATTTATTAGTTCATTCAGTTGCTGGAGTTTTGAATGTGAAAGGTTTATCAGCCTGAAAAGTGAAACTGGGATTCTTTGTCAGCATATCTTTTTTTTTTTCTGTAATGTCTGTGATGGGGAGAGGAATCATGGAAAAGCTGAACCCTTTTTACTGACTCCATGAGCTTTGGTCAGGGCCTTTTTGCTTTTGTAAAACCAAAGATTGTGCAGGCAGCTAAAGAGGTACCCAACTATGTGGTTCAATTCCATTACAGCCCTCTAAATTATCAATGACTGTTAGAGCCTCAGCCTCTTAAGTCAAGAAACAAAACATCTTTATTTCCATGAATCTCACTTTAGAGATTGTGTTTCCATTCCCATTTAGTGGTTTAAGACATCTGGATTTAGGGACAGGGAAGAATAGACTGAAGAATTTGGGGTTGCTGTATCAGGTAGGTCCACGAGACATGGAATCCAGCTGTCCATACAGCAGCAGCTGGCAGGGATGGTGGCAGTGCTGTGTACAGAGCCACATGAGGAGCACAGTCCAGGCTGAGTTCTTGCATCAATCCTTGGGGGCCTGTAACACTAGAGCTCTGAAGTCTGAGTTCTTGCACAGCTGAAGGTCCCCTTGCCAAAGCTGTTTCTTACTACATCAGGCAAATTATTTCCCAGCAGGTGTTAGGTTGTTCAAGGTGGGACCCCAAAAGGAAAGCTGCACCTGTAAATCACTTGCACCTGTAGTCACTGGGGTGCTGATGGAATTCCCTGTGTGTGTGTCAGACCTCAGACACTCCACTGCTTATGCCAGGCACAAACCCTTTTTTAGGAACAGAATAATAAAGGTCTGACATCTGCCTGAAAGGTTGTTCCACTTGGTTAGCATTCAAATATGCTAATTGATTCATGGCAAGAAAATTATCTTCCTGCACACAAAAATAAACACCAACTGCTGCTGTTACGTTTCAGTAGCTTCACAAAAAGCAGAAGGTTTGACTCTGAATTTACTCCCATTCACTTCACTCCCTCCATGAGGAAGTTCCCTGTGCATCACCATGAACATCCTGAAGACCTCCCAGAAAGGCCAGGGGACTGGCACATGGGGAGACAAATACCAATTCACTATATGAGATTGATCTTGGAAAAGCTGTAATATTTAACAAGTCCTGCTGATCCTGCCTTGCTTTGTTAATTGATCTGATCCAACAGGGCTGAAGGATGAACAGAGAGTGTGATACAAATTCTACCCATTAACTGCCTTGGTGTTGCTCCCTGCTTTCAGACCTCTCCCCTACATGCTTCAAGGGCACAAGGCTTTCCCTGTAGTACCTGATCACAACATGGTGTGCAAATCAGTTTTCACTCACTGATAAAATTAAATAGTCACCATTGACAAGTGTTTGGCTAAACACCCCGTTTCTTTTTCCCCTGTGCCACTCATTCCAAGCACTGCAAGAGCAGACAATTTGCTCTTTGGAAGAAAGCAAGCTTGTGGGTTCTTCTCTCATTTAAATACCAGTGTAGCAAGTTTCTCTTCCACTAGCAATGAAAAGTAGACATATGCCTGGTTTAACTGGGTTCACCATTGCTTTTTGTGGTGTAGAGTACCCACAGCATGTTATTTACTGAGTCTGACTTTCTTCAGTTGTTGGCTGTAAATTAAAGCAGGTTGATCATGTCTGCAGTCCTTGGGACTGGGAAACATTCAGCCTGCTTGGAAGGAGGTAAAAATGAGATACAGAAAGTTCATTTTACTAGTCTTGGCAACACAAATCAGACCCAGACCTAGAACCCAGTTCCTGTGCATTCCAGTCCACAGCACAGAGGAAGAACCAGCTCCAAATTTTGCAGCTGGTCCTACCACCTCCAGGGTTTGAAACAGCTTGAACACGACAGAAGCAGACTTAATCAGATGGGCTGTGGTGCCCTGTATGATATGTGATGGAGGACAATCTCCAATGCTACTGAGGCTTCTCAGTGTTGATCAGGTTCAGCATCTCACAGCACTACTCCAACCCTACATGATGTGGTCTCATCTCAGCTCTCTGGGTCCAATGGCATTTCAGTACTTTTTGCAGGTCTTACACAATTTTCTTCACAGAACATGGCTGATTCAAAACCACTGGTAGTTTCTTCTGGAACAACTTTATGCAAACGATGGTCCCTGTCTTAGAAAACCAGACAGTATTGTTTTGTCAGTACTTTTGAGGAGGCAAGGCAAATTTGTCAGTGAAAAATGTTGTTTGAACATGGGGTGCCTACCAAGTACTTTGTACCAGAGAGCTCGTTGATTGCACTGCTTATAAGTACATTAACACAGATCTTTCACTCAACTTTTGACTTATGAATGCGCATGACTGTGCACAAATATTTTAATCCATTCTTTTTTTAATCCATCAAAATACCTTTCATCCCAGGGTCGTAAGGTCTTCTACTCAGGAATCCTTGTGGGTTGCTTTTACTTACTCTCACATAGGTCGTTGAAAGGGAAGAAAACTGAGTGTGGCTCCAAATAGCATGTGTGCAATTGAAAGTCATCTGCTGAGCTGTATGCAGCTGGTATGTGTTCTTCTCACACCTTACAAAGCTCTCACAGTGAGACCCACCATCAGAGCAGAGCTCCTGAAACAGTGGTATGCCAGAGCATTCATGCTCAACTAATTACCAGACAAGATGGTTATGTGGTCAATCATCCCCACTGCAGTTTAAACATTAATCTGGTATGACTCTGCCAGCGTTCAGCCCCTGGTAGCAGAGCGTCACACAGGGAAGCAATTCTGCTGTTGCTGAACATGGTGGGAGTTTAGTTTCTGATGTGTTCAGGGTTTGTGATCAGCAGACTTCAGTCAACAGATTGAGCATAAGTAACTTTCCAGGCTTTGGAAAAAAACCCTCTGTTGCCTCTTATCAAATATATGTACTTTTGTCTGTTGGAGAAAACTGAACACAAAGTAAAAAAAGACCCACTGTGATCAAATGATCCGTTATGAAAAAGCTGCTAGTAGCTTCAGTATTTCACATTTGCAGACTTTTGTTACGTAGGATTCCAAATAAGGACTAAGGAAAAATACCCCAAACAACAAACAGACAAGCAAATAATTTCTCAGCTGTGGCAAAAGAATAAGTAACATTTCATTTTTAAAATGGGTGAAAAAGGGGAATATGACTAGCTGAATGAGGTGGAGAAGAATCTAGCACGTCATTTGTGATTTTCAACCACTTTTAGCATTTTCACTTTATTTCTATTGGGATGTCAATTTTTACCCAGAATCTGTGCTGTGCTTTTACGGATCACCTCTTATTGTTGACTGAAATGGAGCAGACTCACGCCAGAAGCTCTAATTTCATCATAACTCCCTGGAAGTTTATATGTTGGCTAGCCATAACCCAGCTGATAAAGCATAAAGTGACTGGTTTCATTAAAGGATGAAATTTGAATCACCTACCCAGAGTATTACCATCTGTTCCTTTTTCCTCATTTCCTGTTTGTAGAGTAATTCATAGTTGCATGCAGTTATATTTTTCAGTAAATCCTTTAGCAGGAAAGCTCTTATACTGGTGCCATTACCACACTGCAGAGACTGTAATTCCACCTGGCCTAATGAGGATGTTGGTGATGTAAATGTATCACTCCCTACACTGCAAACTGCACTACCAAGTTCATGTGTTCTGTCTTCCTGAAGCAAATCCCTGTTTAAACATTTCTTAAAAATAACAAATATAATATTAAGTCAAGATAATGTTTGTAAGTTAAGACACCATCTCTTTTTAGACCAACCAGCACAGAATGAAGAACTGGGAAAGTTTTTGGACACACAAAAGCTTTTTCAGATCTGCAGTAGAAGCAGGAAGTTTCACAGGAATGTAACAGCAAGGAAAAGCTGTCACAGTTTGACAAGCTGTGTGTCACACCATGGCCAAAGGAAATGTGGTCGGTGCCCCTCAGTGGAAAGATGTTAATAGGATGGAGAGAAAAGATCTGAGGTAGATATCACCTGAGGAAAGAGAAGGCAAGATAGTGTAGAAAATGTGGAGTACAGAAGAGTTATCAGGGAGAAGAGAATCATGTGCTATAAAAACAATGTTGCTACAGAGCCACTTATTTTTTGGTATGCAAAAAGATATGAATATGAATTCCCAGGTTCATATTTGCCAGAAGTTTTTTAAGTTTCCTTATTTTAGTTTTTTGAGAGAAAATCTAGGAAGAGTTTGTGTTTGTATAACAGTATACCTTAGCTGGAATGGGGGTGTGTGCATGCCATATACATTGCTACTACTAGAATACCGTATATTCAAATAACATCTTCCCATAACCTATCATATTGTCTCCAGAGAAGACTTACATTCACTCTCAGGAGCTGCAGAGGATGTAGCTAGGATGGTGTGTTTTGCTTAATGCTGCTGTGTGGCTGCTGGGAATGGAAGTGACTGCTTTATCCTTGGTGGAACCAGATTTGAAAAACATATCAAGTCTGTGTGCTTACACTTGTACCTGCAAGATCATTTAAGGGCTGAGAATTTGTAAGGTTGGGAAAGACTATTCCCAGTGATCTGCCTGTCTGAGATGGGTACATGAGTTGGAGATGGACTTCTGGGTGGCCTTGCTGTATGGAAATAGTTCACTTTTTGTGAACTAATTTTTGAAGAAAGGAGAAATCTACTGGTAGGACATAGTTTTTTCAAGAAGGGGCTTTCTCGAATTGCTGCACAGGGATGGGTTGCTCCCAGGTATAGCCTAAGTGCAAGGCGACCTCAGTGTCCTTTCTGCTCACATCTCTCACTGTGTTCACAGATGGCTCTATGTGTCTTCGCTAAGCAGCTGTTTGTGGTTTGAAGCAGACTTTAAACTGTGATTAACATCTCCCCTCTTAGGACCTCATATGGTCACACTGAGGCTTTTCTCCCCTTTGTGTTTTCTGAGCAGGTGCATAGCCCTGACTCTGAGTTGTCTTTTTCAGCATATTTATTCTTACAGGGATGCAGATGCAAATAGTCTCTGTGCTGTTCATGGAATTGGGAGAACTTGTAAAATGAAGAAACAGTTCCTGTATTTCAAATTGTGCCCTTTGCATCTTATCCTGTCACTGGGTGCCACTGAAAAGATCCCAGCTCTATCTTCTTTATTCCTTCTCCATCAGGTATTTATATACATGGATAAAATGCCTTAAGCCCTGTCTTCTTCAACAGTCCCAGTTTCAGAGATGTTCCAGTCCCTTAATCATCTTCATGGCCCTTTGCTAGACTTACTCCAGTATGTTCACATCTGTCTTATACTGGGAGCCTGGCCCTGTGTACAGCACCCAGACATGTCTCACATGCTGGGCAGAGGGGAAGGATCACCTCTCTGTACTTGTTGGCAACACTCCTTCAGTGCAGCTCAGGATGCTGTTGGCCTTCTTATTACTTATAGGTACAACTTCTGTTTCTATCCCTAAAATCTGACATTATATCAGGGAGGTGATAAAACTCTTTAACGAGTTTGAGACACCTGGAAAGTGTATCAACAGAGCCCTTCACAGTTATTTAAATCAAGGGAAATGTTTTGCTCTCAGGTAGTTACCAAAGTAATGAAAAAACCTTCATCTCTTCCCCAGGGCCCCACGGCACAGTAAAGAAATAAATGCTGACTTCCTAATGAGCCCATTGTGAGAGGTGTGTGGGCAGGTGTGGGAGTGAACATTTTGGACAACTCCTTTTTCTGCATTAGAGATGTAGCTCTTGGTCCATGTGGAGAGATAAAGCTCAGCAGGACCATGGGTTGCCTACAGTGTATGTACAATAAATACATCTTACAATGTGTGATTCATTACAGAAGAAGAAAGGTCCCAGCCAAAGAAGATCCAAGAACTGAGGGGCCACCTGGGAGGACAGGGGATCTCCTGTTACATTTGCATGTTATACCTCCAAGTCTGTCTCCAAAAGGCATGACAGAGGAAGGCATTACAGCAGATGGTTCCACATAGAAACAGTATGAGACACTGAGGCTGCCTTCCTATCACAGGGAAAAAAACATCAAGTGAAATTCAAAGAGAGGTGGGAAAGGAGGTCCATCACAGATAAAAGGAGGAAGAGAGAGCTCAGCTGCAGCTACTCTGGGAGGGATGAGGAACATGTTTGGTCAGGGTTAAGATCTCAGGCTAGCTTTAGGGTTCAACACTGAACAGCAACATGCAGGGAAGTGAGTGGCAATGCTTGAACTGCTTTTTCTGCTCTCCAGCAGCCAGGAAAAATCTTAGGGCATTTCAGAGATTAACAGAAAGGAATGTTTCTGCACAGGTAATGTTAGATGTCTTGGGGAAGAGAGAAGACCCTTCAACAGTAATAAGGCAAATTAGAGATTTGTACAGGCATCATCACTGGGACCCACTACCTGGGACAAGTGATGGCATGCCTTCTACAGAGCTTTAAAGATGGTTCATTAGGTGATTTTCAATAAGACATCAGTTTCCAGTCAGAAGTCCCTCTCCAGCAGCTAAGGGATGGCTTCCAGCTCCAGGTGCCCTTCTCTCTGTATACTCTTTCACATACTTCATGTGCCTGAGAGAATGGAAAGCTTTATGCAAGACTATCCAAAAACACTTGCGTCTTTCCTGCCTCAGAGTATATATTCTGTGGTTTGATCCTGCTGAGATCACAGCCGAGGCCCAGCAGAACTGCCCCAGCATGTGTCTCTGTCTCTTCACCTCAACATGACCCTCTCTGAGATAACCATGAAGAAAGGAGGAACAATCTTACCTTCATATTTGACCAAGTGAAAATACCATGCTCCTGCTATCATCACAGCATCTCTTTTGGAGAATATGAAATACCTGTTTATTTTTCTTCAAATGGTAATATCATTGTCATATTTTCATGTTCTTATGCAGATGTTTCTTGCACTCCTGCCTGGGGCTCAAGGTATTGCTGTCCTCTTCCTGCTGTCATCATCAGGAAAATCACTAGAGAGACTTCAGAAATCAAGTATGCTCTTCCAATCTGCTAATTACAATTAGTGAAGCCTACTGAGGAACTAAATGGTGCTGCAAATATGTGTCTGACTGAAAAAAATCCCATTTCATCATGAAGCCAGTCCAGAAGCTGGATGATGGTTCCATGAATGGCAGTAGGGAGCAAATGCTACTCAGAAAGGCTAACAGGATCTGAATGGCCTTCTCCTTGTAAAAGTATCAACAGGCAACAAAAGCAGCTGATCTAGTGACCCTAGCAGACTATATAGGTCAAATAGGTGGCAAAGGCTTGTGCTTCATCTGTTTCCAAATTCAAGAAGAATGTTTAAAGTTATCAGAGCTAAGGGACTAAGATAGGTCCTATACCAGTTCTTGGAGAGGTTGCAACCTACATGTGAGATGTTAAAGGCATCTTATGAGTATTCCACGTACTGTGAAAAGCAACAATAGGAAGGAACTTCTTCAACATCTTCATCAAAACTTTTTCACTGTGAGTGTGACAGAGCACTGAAACAGGCTGCCCACGGGGTTGTGGAGTCTCCCTCTCTGGAGACATTCAAAACCTGCCTGGAGGTGTTCCTCTGTGATCTGGTATAGGTGATCCTGCTCTGGCAGGGGGGTTGGACTGGATGATCTTTTGAGGTCCCTTCCGGCCCCTGACATTCTGTGAACTCTTTCTTGCATTCATCATGAAATCTCTTTCATCCCATAAGTTGCATATACCAGGTTTTCCAGTATGTGTAGAACTTGCTGGGACTGATGTTCACAGAAGTGTTCAAGCTGCTCTGCTGGTATTGGTCTGTGTTAGCGTGAGCCCTGAAGTCCTAAAGGAATTCTGACAGACTTTGAGCAAATTTGAGAAGCAGTGCTCTTTGTCTACAGATCCCATGGAGTCACAATGTCATGCTTGCTGGTTCTGTATTACTTCATCTGCCACATTCTTCTGCACTGATGTTGTCTTTCCTTCAAAGTTCTGCCTGTCATTTCAGCTCAGTTACTAGCTCAGATACACAGTGTAAGCAAGAAAGCTGATTATGAGATGAGGTTCAGGGTATCTCTTTGCCTGACACAAGGGGACAAGATACTTCCAAGAAGCTATTACAAGGCTTGTCAGAAAGAGTTTCCTTCAAGTGAAGCTTTTGAACAGAAACATTTCCTTTCTGTGCTCAGCAAGCATTAGCTTGGTCACTGGCAGACTGTTGAAGAGGAAAATGTCACAGAGAACAAGGTGTCATTTCACATAATGCTTTAAGACTGAAATTAACCACTAATGGAAGTCTGAAAATAGGAGAAGGCAGAGAAAAAGGGATACATGTGATTTATGATGCGGAAAGGGTATTGTCACTTTTTTGTTTTCTAAAAAGCTTTCCAGAAGTTACTATTTAAATCGTGAGAGTGGAGCCTGAGCTGCCTGCTAAGCCATGACCCAGTGTTTGAACCAGATAACCTCTTGCATGTTATGTTCTGGTAACTTGGAAGATGGTTACACAGATACCTCATAAATGGAAATTTTTGTCCCACTTGAATGCGAAACAAAGAAAAATGGATTTGAGTTCCTTGTTTTAATCAGAGCTCATCAGTCCCTTGTAGGAAAACAAGCCCTTGGGGGTAACAAGTGTTCTACATGGGCTGCAGTAATTTTGCCTTGTTTTCCCATCAGGACACTTAGGTTATGTTGAGTGATGTTAGTCTTGCCTTTCACTGGAAACAGACCCTTCACCATAAAACTTTTTAATACTCTGAGTGGCTGTTGGAAAGGACCTCAGTTTTGACTGTTGGAGAAACATGCTTGCCAACAAGTGAGAATAGGGATGGTTGGCTCCCATTCAGCTCAAATACTGAAGAATGCTCATGTAAAAGCCATCGGCCAGCCTGGCACAGTTGTTCTCATGTCATTACCTCCTTGTCTTTTCAGACCAACC
This sequence comes from Chloroceryle amazona, assembly GCA_027560015.1. Classification (NCBI taxonomy): domain Eukaryota; kingdom Metazoa; phylum Chordata; class Aves; order Coraciiformes; family Cerylidae; genus Chloroceryle; species Chloroceryle amazona. The sequence goes on along the minus strand of JANHFX010023027.1, from coordinate 17,227 downwards.
ACAGGAAGCTGTGTACAGTGGTGACCATGTTGAACACACAGAGGATGGAGAATGGCAATGCTCTACTTCAACTACCTCATCTCAGAGTGAGCGGGCAGAGCGACTCTTGCAGAACCAGCACAAGAGCCTGGCCTCTGAGGACACCAAAAAGAAGAGGGCTCAGAAACCGTCTCACATGCGGCGGAACATAAGGTAAGCAGCAGCAGGACAGAAAAAGCTAGGGTCCTGTATAGCCCTTTGGGTAAAAAACAGAATCTCTGAACTTTCCTTCCGAGCTAAATTTTGCCACTGCTGGCAAACCAGATGGCTTTTCTTTTCCAAAACCTTAGGATTTCACTAGTGGGAGTAGTATGATCTCATACTGGAGCACTGCATGTGGGTGCAGGCTTGTTTGGTGTTTCAGAAGAGTGAATATTTGGTTATGGAATATATTGCAAAAATTGTGTACTTGCTCCTGGCTTTTAAGGCATGCAGTTGAAAAACAGTACCGCTCTTAAGTAAATATCCAGTTTCAGATATCTGCTGCTGAGGGTCCTATTGTAAATATCCTTCCCTCTACTATCCTGGGTACCTGCTGTCAGGAATTCTGATGCTGTGAGTGGTGACTGAAATGTTGAAGATCACTTTCACCTGGATTTTGAAAAGTGGTAATTGTTTGGTTGTGTAAGTAGCCACCTATATTCTGGGGCAGGTTGTGAGGTGGTGATTCACACTGAAATTTTATTCAAGGGGATCTAGAATGCTCAGAGGAATAATGGAGCAGGAACTCTTGTGGCAGTAAGTGGCTCTTTTGCCCTGTGTATAATATTCTAGTGGGCTTTGGTTTGTTTTTCAGCTTGTTCAGCTTAGTTTTCTTAAAGGCGAAGAACAATGCATTTGAGTAGGCCTTAGAAACTAAGACTTTGTTAGGATGGAGGAGATGTGCCTGGAGTGTGGGGCTGGGTGGAATTAAATGCTAGTTTTTACTGCTAGTAAAATGCTAGATTTTACCACTGCTTGTACTGCACCTCTCCTGTGGCAAAAGAGCCTTCATTTCCAGGGCTGCACATGTGAAACTGAAGGGGGGGAAAAACAACTTTTGGAAGTAATGAACATTACCCATAAGGTAAAGTGCTTTGAGAGCATCCTCTGAAACAATTGTTATAGCCTTTAGAGGTCCTGGTTTCTGAAAAGACTATGTCAGTGGAGAATCAGGGTGATTCCTTTTTAGGGGGGAATCAATGCCTTTTCTTCCAGTATATCTTCTTTGCATGACTTTGTGCATTTTGTGTTCATAAACTGCATAGCAATAAGTAACATCCTTTCAGATGGAAGAACTGGTCTGTGATAATCTAGTTTAACTATATAGTTACGCACTCACATTTTTCCTCCTTCCATTATTTTACTTCTGTCAAACTTTTGTCTTTTCCTTGACTAATAGTAGTGTTACCTGTAGCTGGGAAGCACAGTCTTGAAATAGCTGTAGAATTTGTCTGTAGCTCTTGGTGGTGATGTAGCTGACAGACTACCTTGAGCTTGTCAGTCATCTGTTGAGACAGCTGTACAGCCATTCACATTTTTAGAAGTTATTGTTTGAGTGTAACCAAATCATGTTTTCCTGTTTGCTTCTATGTTCAGAAAGCTGTTGCGTGAGGACCAACTGGAAGCTGTGACAAAAGCAGCTCAGCAGGAAGAGTTGGAGAGAAGGAAACGGTTAGAGCAGCAGAGGAAGGATTATCCAGTCACTATACCAACCGTACCCCTGGAGTTTCTCCCTGGTAAGCAGTGGGAGATGCCACCCAAAACAAGATTTTTAATTTTTTTTCTAGGGTAGAAGCTGAATGAAGAACTTAGTGCCATGCTTGTTCATGACAGGACAAGGGGAAAATGGTTTAAAACAATATAAAGAAGACATTTTTTACACTGAGGGTGGTGAAACACTGGCCCACGTTGCCCAGAGAAGTGGTGGATACCTCATCCATGAATACATTCTGGGTCAGTCTGAATGGGGCTATGAGCAACCTGCTCTAGTTGCAGATGTTCCTGCTCACTGCGGGGGGTTGGACTAGATGAACTTTAAAAGTCCTTTCCAACCCAAAACATTCTATGCTGCACTTGAACACTTTCAAGTGTAAACTCTTAAACCAGCAGTTCTGAGCCACTTGTTGATTCAGTGTACTCATTTCCTCTTCTGAATTAGTTCTGAGTCAGGATGCTCTGGCTGCATGGTGAAAGGTGACAGGTAAATTTTGCTGAAGAAATTTTGACAAGTTAATTGGTGTAAGTGGGATACTCAAACAAGTCTGTCTTGTGTTTCCATTTGGTGTGGAAGCTTAAGCCAACAGACTTCACAGAAATGCCATGTCCTTGGTCCGGTTCATCATGCTGCTACTATAAGTGTTCTGGTAATGCGTGGGTCTGGTACTAGGGATAGTGGAACAATAGACTGTATATATTCATATATTCATGATGTTACACTGGGTGCACTTATGTTCATGACATAACCTTGTCCTTTCTTGCATGTTTCATCAAGCAGTGAAATAGCAGGCAGTATAAATGGTTAAGCATCAGCCTTGCCTTCTGGTGAATATGTCAACTTGCCTTGTCTTCTAACCTGGATCATTTCAGTGAGCTAGTTCATAGCACAGCCTCTCAGACTGGTGTAAAGGGCAGAGAAGTACAGTTGGAAGTTGTCAGGGGTAAGGAGTTCTTGAGTTGACTTTGCCTCTTGAGAAAATGTATATTCTCCCTTAAGTGCAAGTGTTCAAAACATTTTGACATGGGGGGGAAGGAATAAAAACTATTTAAACCATTTTTTAACCATTGCAGAGTAGGTTGCAGCCCTGGAAGAATGTGGTTGCTCTCTGAGTTTCTGCAGTGGTGCTTGTTCAGCCCTGTTAGGTCACCTCTCTCCTCACGTGCCATTACTTAAACAAACAAACAAACAAATGGTCTTGATCACCAAAAGTTGTTTAAGATACGTAGGATGTAATTATGACGGTGTTCCTACTAACAAAGGACAATTATCATCACTTCAGCAGTTGGTACTTTCTCTGCTGGATGAAAAACAGTTTTTACTTCTGAGACTCAAAAATTCAAAAAAATAACCAAAAAAACTCCTGTTGCATGGTCAGTGTGCCCCAGCCAGGGCATACGGTAGAGAGGGTGCTGTCAGCAATGGGCTATTGTTTTGACATACTGAGAAAGGAGGAGATTGTGACCCAGGAAGCTGAGTCATAGCAGTATTGTAGACAGTGAGAGTCTGTTATGGAAAATTCCAGGGCTAAGTTATTGGAGCAAAAATGGAAGGAAATACTGTCTGGTTTCTGAACAGTTTTGTCTCCTTCCCAGTAATTATGAATTACTTATTGTTGGTAATTTACATTTGTAGAGGACATAGTTTTCAGAACAGCGGAGGCTACCCAGCTGCCTGCTCAAGTCCTGGCTGAGGAAGTTATCTGCCTAGATAGTACCAGCAGTGGCAGTGAAGATGACGCTAAAGGAAAAAATAGCATTAAAGATGGTAAGTGACAATTGCCTCAGCCTGTTGTTCTCACAACATGCTGTTTATTTAGCCACAAGTCTCCTGTTTTCATCTAGTCAGATGCTCTGGTAGTGAATCACTTCAGATTTTTGTAGGCCTGTTGGTTTCTAAATACATGGCCAGTTCTGGCCTTTGAGTCCTGAAATGACATTTATAAAATGGCTTATCAGGCACTCTTGCAAACTTGTGTTTACTTCTGCTTTATAAATGCACTTCATTTTGCTCAGTGCTCTGCTGAAGAATGCTTACATGAGATGTGGCATCACCTGCTGTGTATAAAAGGAATGGGAATATTCAGATCTGCAACTGAAAGTGGGGTTTTTGTCCCATGTCCCAGATGGATCTAATCTGACTCTTTTATACCATTCTAGTAGAGTACTTCTCCCTGATGTCCTTGGTGGTCCTTAGACATTGTATCACCATAAAAAAAATGCATGTCTGGGATTGAGAATTGAGAGGACATACGGAGGAGAACACACAAACTGTCTCGTTCTGTTTGCTTCAGCCAAAGTTATTCCCCTGAAACATGGGGAAACTCATGCTTTTATATGCTGGTGTAAGGGGCCTCGTGTGCCTGCATGTTCAGAATAGGTCATTAGGCCAGTATGGAGTTGCAAAAAGTGGTAGCTTTATTTTCCTGATAAGATTATTTTCTTTTTTTTCCCCTGTGTGTCAAGTTAATTTTTGCCTGTATCCTCTCCTGCTTTGCTTGCTTTACAGAAGTGATTGAGCTGAGTTCAGGAGAGGATGATGCCCTCCAAATTGTGGACAGCAGTGACTCTGGAAATGAAGGGGAGGAAGATGGCAATGAAGAGAGCAGCGGCTCTCATGTGAATGATGCCTTAAACCAGTCAGATGCTCTGGGGCAAGTCATTGTCAACATCAATCATCCACCAAATGAGGAGGACATTTTCCTGGCTCCCCAGCTTGCACATGCAGTAAAACCTCATCAGGTAGATGAACATTTTGAAAATTATATTTATAAACACACTAATCAACCCCAATTCAGATTCTCTGTCTACAAATGATTTTTGATTTATTTTTAAATTTTCAGAAAGTTTTACGAGAATCTAAAAATACTGACTTCCTGAGCCTTCCCTAGATTAGAGTACTCTAGAGAACTCAGAAACATCCCCTTTATATTTTCATGATTTATGCAATCCTAATGTGCTTGCCACTCAGTAGATATGTATCTGTCTTGTTTTTTTTCTCTCAGAGTTCTAATATCTCTTCTACTTTTCTGTCTAGATTGGTGGGATCCGATTCCTATATGACAACTTGGTTGAGTCCTTGGAGAGATTCAAAACCAGCAGTGGGTTTGGGTGTATTTTAGCACATAGCATGGGCCTGGGCAAGACCATACAGGTCATCTCTTTCTTGGATGTACTTTTTCGGCACACGGAGGCAAAGACTGTTCTTGCCATTGTACCTGTAAGTAGCCATGTGAAGGGCTGGCTGAGGGACTACTTTCTTTGCACAGAGAAGACTGATTAACGTCCTAACTCACATCAAGCTCTATCATACCTTTTCTGGTCTTCTTATTCTTTCATTCCATGTTTCCCTCAGTTTGCTTGCTGTGGTCTGCTCCTTCTGTCTGGGCACACCTGAGTGTCATTCCCTGTTCTCATTTTTGCTTTTAAAATCCCAAGTCACTCAGTTGGGTTTTTAATCCTTCTGTAACTAACTTTTTCAGGTGAATACACTCCAAAACTGGCTAGCAGAATTCAACATGTGGCTCCCAGCACCTGAAAACCTTCCTGCTGATTATAACTCCAAAGAGATCCAGCCCCGCACCTTCAAAGTCCACATCCTGAATGATGAACACAAGTAGGTGCCAGAAACTTAACTGTTGAGGTCTTCACCTTCTGGATGAAAGGAACTTTGGATCTGCTGATACTACTCCAGCCATGTGTTTACTGTTGCGTGGGATCTGGTGTGCTTTGAGAGAATGGAGTGAGAGCAGTGTCTTGATCTGAACCAATTCTGAGCAGGCTACCAGGGAAGATATAATTGAGGGAGACTAGCATTGGAAGAGACAAGAACAAGGGATAAACAACTAGGCAATTACAACCATGTATATTAGCAGCTCATTATGAAAGTGGGTTTTGCAGAGGCAGTTAACAGCCCTTTAGAAAGGGTGCTCTCAAGCTTCTTGTACTTTTGTATATGACAAACTTCTACATCTCAGTTCCTGTAAGGATTTGCCACTCTCAGCTCTGCTACCCATGGCATATAAAAGGATTTTTTCTTTTCCTCTGTACTAGATTATCTTCTAAAGAAACTTCCTTGCATTTCTCTATCTGGTTTCATGCAAGAAAGTGCTTTAAGTAATTGAACAGATCTTTTTTTCTCAGCAGACTCCAGTCCAGTGGTTCAAACTGAAACTAGAGAAAAAGCTTAGTTTCTTTGGTTGGTTTGTTTTGCAGGACAACAGCTGCACGTGCAAAGGTCGTGAATGACTGGGTGATAGAAGGTGGTGTGCTGCTGATGGGATATGAAATGTACCGGCTCCTCTCACTGAAGAAGTCCTTTGCCACTGGCAGGAAGAAGAAAACAAAGAAACAAACTGGCCCCGTCATTATTGACTTGGATGAGGAAGACCGGCAGCAAGAGCTTCTGAAAGGTGGGAGGCCAGTCCAAGAGAAAGTGCAGTCCTGTTGTGCAGCTGGCCATCAACTCTGGCAGCACAGGGGAACAACCTATAACTTGCTTTTAACAACCCTGACATGATCAAACTTTGCTGGGCAGGATTGTGTCTTTGGAGACAAAAGGTGGTTGAGATTTGGTTGAGTCTTTAATTTCTTGCAATAGCTACAAGTAATGCTTGGAAGTTGGTATGCTGAATGTGGGGATTTGTATGTGTGAGATTTGCCAGTCTGATCTGATGGAAGACACCCACCTTGATGCCATGCAGGTCATTGAACAGAAATCAAGGGACAGTCATGTCTGGTCATTACCATGTTATGTTAAATCAGAGCTTGTGTCTAGTCACATTTTATTTCCTGAATTGGCTTTACTCTCTGCTACCTGTGAATATTGCTTTTTTTTTTTGTCTTTTAGAACTACACCTTTCTGTCTTTTTGTGAAGTTGGTGTCCATATAAATCCAGAACTTACTCATCCCTAGCTAACACTTAATGTTCCTTGTCCTCAGGAATTGAGAAAGCTTTATCTCGCCCTGGCCCAGATGTGGTTATTTGTGATGAGGGACACCGGATAAAGAACTGCCATGCCAGCACTTCGCAGGCCCTGAAGAACATCCGCTCCCGCCGGCGGGTGGTGCTGACAGGCTACCCGCTCCAGAACAACCTCATTGAGTATTGGTGCATGGTAGACTTTGTCCGACCTGACTTCCTAGGTTCACGGCAGGAATTCAGCAACATGTTTGAGCGCCCTATACTGAATGGGCAGTGTATTGACAGCACTCCTCAAGATGTCCGTCTCATGAGATATCGCAGTCATGTCCTGCATAGCCTCCTGGAAGGCTTTGTGCAGCGGTGAGTCCACAAGGCGTTCTTCACTGTGTAGTCCATGAAAACATCTCCTTCATCCCTAATGGGGCTGGTTTTCAGCTGAGTTTATGCAGTACAGCTATTCTTGCTGCCCTATAGAATCATTTAGGTTGGAAAAGACCCTTAAGGTCATAAAGTCCAACTATTAACCTAATACAACCAGGTCCACCAATAAACCATGTCCCTCAGCACCATGTCTACATGTCTTTTTAAATTACTTCAGGGATGGTGACTCTACAACTTCCCTGGGCAACCTGTTACACTGTTTAACAAGCTTTTCAGTGAAGAAGTTTTTCCTGGTGTCCAACCTAAACCTCCCCTCGTGCAACTTAAGGCTGTTTCCTCTTGTCCTGTCGCTTGTTACTTGGGAGAATAGACCAACCCCACCTGGATCCAACCTCCTCTCAGGGAGTTGGGGAGAGTGAGGTCTCATCTGAGCCTCCTTTTCTCCAGCCTGAACAATCCCAGGTACCTTAGCTGCTCCTCACAAGACTTGTGCTCTAGACCCTTCCCCATCTTCATTGCCCTTCTCTAGGCATGCTTCAGGCCCCTCAATGTCCGTCTTGGAGTGAGGGGGCCAAAACTGAACCGAGGATTTGAGGGGCAGCCTCACCAGTGCCAAGTCCAGGGGGATGATCCCTGCCCAAGTCCTGTTGGCCACACCAGTACTGACACAAACCAGGATGCTGGAGGCCTTCTTAGCCACCTAGGCACACACTGGCTCATCTTCAGCCAGCTGTTGACCAGCGACCCGAGGTCCTTTTCCACCAGGCAGTGTTCAGCTGCTCTTCCCCAGGCCTGGAGCTTTGTAGGGGGTTCTTGTGACCCAAGTGCAGGAGCCTCATACAATTTGTCTCAACCCATTGATCCAGCCTCTTAGGCCTGAGTTTTAAACAGGTACCTTATCTGTCTTTGTGGGAGGATCTTAAGCATACAGAGGAGATTCTTAGGCTAGCAGCTCCATATTTCTCTCAAAATCTCTGTCTTGTTCAATCTATACTGCAAATTGGTGTTTATGATTCTGTTTTGCTTTGGGAGTAGAAGTAAAATTGGTTTGCTTTCATACCATAGGCTCTGATACTGGAGAAAAACATCTCTGCACCAGAGTGACCTCAGTTTTATTTTGTTATCTTAATTTGGATGTGCGGTTTTTGACATCCTCTACCCAAGGATCTGAAAGTGTTTCATGAATGATCAGTTATGAAAAGTGATAGTGTCTCCATCACTGGAAACAAATTGCCTTTGTTCGTGAGATGAGGTTTCTAAGATGCTGGACCAGTCATTTGGATGGAGTGTTGTAATCATTGGCAGAGCTAAAGAGAGTCCTTACATCTTATTTCTGGTTTTAACTACCATGGAAAACAGGACTTTAATCACTCTCTTAATTCTGTGACCTGTGCTAGAGGATTGTAACTTTTGAGCTCTCTATAACTGTGCTTAGAGTTGCTATTTGGCTGCAGGGAGAGTATCCTAGAACTGTCATGCATTAGAGAAGTGTGCAGCTAGAGTCTTTCTCCCTGCAGCCAGGTGGGCAAGAAGTCAAAATCTTACTCTACAGGTAGCGACAGAAAGATCAGATTGAGAAATTCCCCTCCTTCTAGTTATCTCTGTTTCCTCCACAGGCGAGGCCACAATGTGCTGAAGGTTCAGCTCCCGTCTAAGGAAGAACACGTCATTTTGGTACGTCTATCAAAGATCCAGCGGGCCCTTTACACGGAGTTCATGAACCGGTTCCGAGATGCAGGCAACAGTGGCTGGTTGGGACTGAACCCACTGAAAGCTTTCTGTGTCTGTTGTAAGGTAGGTTTTTGACAGGAGATATGAAGAATTATTCTGTTGTGTAAGGGAAAGGCAGGAGGTAAAAGTGTGGTTGGCCGGGCACGTCTTCTCTCTCCAGCATGCCTTGCGATGGCCCAGCAGAATTGTTATCTCCACTTCCAGAACTGGGTGCAGGGATGTTAAATGTCTTTTTCACATTTGTGCAGGAAACCTGCAGCCATCAGCTGAAACAGTACTGGACTGACACTGTAACCATTTACCAGCTGCAATGCCAACAGGCAGCTTCCTCTGCATTTCTGCTCTGCGGGCTTCCACACAGTCATCTTCTGCTTTGCTCCCAAGGAAAGAATTTGGCAGTTTTAAAGCCAAGAGAGTCTTGCTTAAGATATAGTTTGTGTCATGGCAAAGTCATGCTTTCTGTTCTCACTACCTTGATTCAGTCAGGCTGGTTTTCTCTGCAGGGCCTTACAGTTCCATGTGGGGATGGTGAGGAGATGTATTAGTTCTTTGAATAAGTGTGGGAGCTTTCAGTTTGCAATCGCTGGTAAGCAGCAGGCCAGCACAGGCCTAACTGCCTTCTTTTCTCACGCCTTCAGATCTGGAACCATCCAGATGTGTTGTATGAAGCTCTACAAAAGGAGAATCTGGCAAATGAGCAGGATTTGGATGTGGATGACCTCAGCACAGCAAGTACTAATGCCCGCTGCCAGCCTCAGGGAATTAAAGTCAAAACAGAGAGTAATGCTTTGGCATCACCAGTTGGAGAAGCTACTAATAGCAAGTTCCTCCAGAGCGTTGGCTTCAACCCTTTTCAGGAGAGAGCAAATCAGGTCGTTACTTATGAGTGGGTGAGTACTGCTGCTGGAAAACTCTTCATTTGGAGAGTTACGGTGAACATAGGCTAGATACTTACTTTGAAAGACTGTACCTCTTTTTGTTAGGGCAGTTTTCTGAAATACAGCAAGGAAAAGACTCTTCTTTTTAAGAGCTGGGGATTTCTTTTACATTTTCTCTACCCTGCAGCATCTTGATAAGTCTGTCTGCATGGTGCTGGGTTAGGTTTTGGGACTCTTGTGAGGCAGCACTCATATGCCCTTGTTTTGATATGACCAAAAAGGCTATAGACTGTTATTCTAAAAAGAACTGTCAGGGTGAAGTTTAATCTAGGTAAGATGGTAGTAAATCTAGTGGGCTGGAGAAGACTTTGTGAGGTAGAGAGTCACAACAGGTTAAAAGGATGTTCATCCACACTCCAAAAAGGTTGTCATTTGTTGCTTCTAGAATGGGACAGCAGTAGCTGAGAGTAACATTATCACCTGGACCTGGCTGGATGTATATAACCTCTGTGCAAATCACTTCTCTCACCTTGAGAAAGGATTGTTGAACTAAACAGGGAATGAGCAACTCCACCTGCAATAGTCTCCCATTTCTCCCTAGGCCAAAGACATCTTGTGTAATTACCAGACGGGGGTCTTGGAGAACTCACCCAAGATGGTGTTACTGTTTCACCTAATTGAGGAGAGTGTGAAGCTTGGAGACAAGATCTTGGTCTTCAGGTAGGCAAAGTATCACCAGCTGATCCTGCAGTCACTAAATGCTGGAGTAGTTGAACCCCTCCTGGTACTAGGAGGCTATTACAACAGAGTGAGTGGTATGGCAGTTCCCCTTTTCTCCTTTGTTGTATTAGATCCTGGTTTTCCTTCATGGATTTTGTACTTCTACCACTATCAAGTTTACTAGTGAGAGGTGTGCTGCCACAAACAGGGTTTGACAATCATCAGTTCTGTCATGGTTTGGGAAGAGTTCTGGTACTTCACTTTTGCCGCTCTGGGGACTTTCTCCTGAACAGAGATCTTGGTTTTGCAGCCAGAGCTTGTCCACGTTATCCGTCATTGAAGAGTTTTTGGCAGAGAGACCAATGCCGAGTCCTCCAGGCTCAGATGGAGGGATTCACAACTGGCTCCGAAACATCAACTATTACAGTGAGTTCAGCCAATCCTCCTCTCTTTTGGTGTGACACTGTTTGATCCTCTGGGACTAATTCCTGTAGGTCACCTTCTTGCGGCTCTCCTGTGAAAATACTCTTCTGTGAAAATACTCTTCTAAAGCATTCTTCTGATGAAGTCTGTCTCACATTGGTCTTAAGTTAGTAGCTTGGGAAGACAGTGTCAGTTTGATAGCAACTAACTGACAATTTCTGAGTAAGATGTCAAAAAGAGCATTTAGAAAACGTTGGACATCTTTAACATGTCACACACTGGTGCTTTTTAAGTTGTAAAAGATACCTTTTGCTTCCTATTTGGCTATTTTCTATATCTTGATCTCCAAAACAGAATCACTGTGTATGCTTTCACTAACCTGGGGCTGTGAATTCCTCCTTCTCTTCCCCCCAGCTTTAAATCTTGTTCTGGCATGGGTGATTGCTTTGGTTACTTTGTAGGCCAGGACTGATGGATGTGGTGTTCCTGATTTTTTTCAGAGCTGCCAGAAGTAAGCTGCTGCCCAGGAGCAGAGACATGACACCTCCTGCAGTCCTCTAGATCAGAACTCTCTGTGCTCAGATCCAGTCTAGGGGGTTTTGCCAGAGGCTTTCACAATTTTGCTTTCTGTTGGTTCCCTAAGCTTCCAGCATACATGAAGCCTTTGTGCCTCCTGCTCTTGTTTGCTGTCCATCTTGCCTCATGCAGAGCCTTGATGGGCTAGGTGTGTTGGAGCACTCAGTCTTAGCCTTGCCAAGCTTGAGTAATGTTCTGGTTGATCTTTCAGTCGAACAAATCCCAACCCTGCTGGCTGCATTGCACCTGCCTGGCTGGGCAAACTAGAGGTCTAGGGTGGTGCAGTTTTGGTCCTGGAGTGCATGACTCAAGGAAAATCAAGTATCAGTTGGGAGTCAGTGCCAAAGCTCACTGTTTGGAGAGTGGTTTTGTTCTGATGACATTCCCCCAAGCATAGAGAGTTTTCAAATGTGTCCTTAATTTCTCTCTCAGGACTGGATGGCAGCACCTCTGCCTCAGAAAGGGAACGACTGATTAACCAGTTCAATGACCCCAGCAACACCTCTGTTTGGCTCTTCCTTTTGTCCACACGGTAAGTTGGCTGGAGCAGAAAGGCACAGTGGAGGACTCATTCTGCTGTGATGCTCTGTATGCATGTTGGTTTTCAGTTCTTCACTTCCTCTGTAATGTGCTCTCTAGACTCTATGGGATGGTAGTACCATCTGCTCCTGAATTCCTTAGGGACTTTAGCCTTAGTCCTGTGCAACAACGTAACAGCCTTGGAAACCAAACATGGGTTTGAAGCTGCCTGTATGACTGCAGGGAATTTTCCATAGACACTTCATGGAGTCTTGGCTGTGATGATTGTCCCTGCCTAGAAGCTTTGAAAATCGGCCAAGGCAGCAATTTGAAATTTGCCTTTAATTTCCAGTGCTGGGTGTTTGGGTGTCAACCTCATTGGAGCAAACAGAGTGGTGGTGTTTGATGCTTCTTGGAACCCATGCCATGATGCTCAGGCCGTGTGCCGAGTCTACCGCTATGGACAGAAGAAGCCATGTCACATTTACAGGCTGGTTTCTGATTACACCCTTGAGAAGAAGATCTATGACCGTCAGATCTCCAAGCAGGGCATGTCAGGTATGTGTGGATTATGTGTCACTCCACTCTTGGCTTTCACTCCCTTTAACTCCTCTAAGTCCTGTTTCTGTGGGTTTTGTAACTTATTTAAGGTTGAAAAACAGCCAGCCAAAGAAGTGACAGAGACATTATCCTAGGGCTACGTTTAGGGTTTATAAGTTGGCAGTGACATGAGATCCTGTAAGAAATTCATGTCAGAGCAGTAGGGATTGTAGAGCCACTATCTTGCAGCAGGGTTGTGCTGCTCTCCTGGCTGCTACAGCAAACTGGAGACCTGGGAGGTGTTGATCCTGTTTTTCCCCTGTGCCTGGACATTACTTGTCTTAAACTGGGCATTATTTATTTAATAGCTCTGTACCTTCATTTCTCCAGCAGCAAGAGAGGGAAAATAGCAAAATTAAAATATATATTGATACCTCTGACTGTGCTTACATAGGAGCCAAGAATAACTAATTCATTCCAGTTCTGACCTGACTTTGTAGCAAAAGTATGTTTTGTGTTGGCTTGTGCCAGCTGTTGAGCTGCTCTCGTAGAACATGCAGCTGAGGGTTGTGGTGACCGAAAAGGAGTTCTGCTGCCTGTGTCCTCCTTTGTCTTGAAACCCAGCTCCAGAGGGACCAGCCCAGTGTGATGGGCTTATTGTGCTGTCTTGTACTCAAGGTGGAGTCCCCTGGCATCTGGCTGGGCTCCCAGAACAGTCCTGAATATACAGGTTCTCTCTTTTGGGCTCTTGTGAGGAAGAGACTGTGGCTGCTCTTCTGAGCTTTTAATTCATAAGAGTTCTGTAAATTTGAGCACCTGGCTATTAACTTGAGCCTTTTTGGTGGGACTTGTGGGTGGGCACATAGTGATGTGGCTGCAGTTCTGTCTGAGGACCTGTATGCTTTCAGCCTTGCAATGTGAGATGGGACACTATCCATAATAAGCTTCGTGTTCCCGCATGCCAGGAGCACAGTGACCTGCACTGCATTGCTGTGCAGTCTGGAACACAAGGCATTTGTCAGCCTGACTTGATCAAACAAACTCATCGCTGAACGTGGCTGGTGATTTTTCTCCCTGCTCTGAGGATTGTGCATATTGCAAGGAGGGAGCTCTGTTAGAACAGGAGTGTAGGAAGGGCAGCAGGCAGCAGTACCCATCTCTTCCCTCTCCGCTCACTCCATTCTCTTTCTTTTCCAGATCGGGTGGTGGATGATCTGAACCCAGTGCTGAACTTTACCCGACGGGAGGTGGAGAACCTACTGCATTTTGTGGAAGAGGAATCTGACCCTGCCCAGCTCTCCCTCAATCCAAGCAAGATGAAGGAGTCTGTTCTACAGTTAGCCTGTCTCAAGTATCCTCACCTCATCACCAAGGTAAGACCAACCTGCTTCCTTCCTGGCACAGCACCACACCAGGAGCTGTGGAGGAGTCTGGCTGGGAGATGGGGACATGACGGCAAGAAGGATGCATCTGTATGCTGGTGGGAATAGGTAAAAGATCCTGTAGAGAGGACCTTGCACTTCTCTGCATTGTCTTTTACTCATTTAGAGCCAAATCTGTCCTAGTTTGGGGGCAGGTTAGAGGGCACCCCTTTCTTTGGCTTGATGCTGGACTGGAAGGTGGTGGCAGCATATCCCAGCTTGCTGCTTTGGCCAGTTCTCTTCCTGGGGTGGCTTTAAAACAAAGCTGGCACAGCCAGCACTTGCCTGTGTTGTGAAGAGCTTCACTGGTCAGGTGGTGCTGCAGAGTGGGCCTGTGGCCAGGTGCCATGAGACTGGTGCTGTGTGACAGGCTGTGTGTGTGCTCTGCCCTTAGCATAGTCTTTGCCTTGTGGGTTCTGCTGTGCGCTTATGGCAAGCAATGGCCTTGGCTGGGCACACTTAGCAATGGCTTAACTGTCACTCTTCGAACTGAGCTTTGGTCACATTCACAGCGTTGTCCCACACATGCTTTGCCACGACCAACTCTGCCTCCCAACTCCCCTCTTCCCTGCTCCAGCCTGGAATGGAGACGCCACTGAAGTAGGGATAGGGTGGCTGCCATTTGGGGCACGTTGGCTCCCTCTTGTGGTGTGTTGGTGTCAAAACCTCGGTGCCTTGGGGTTGCAGGAGCCTTTTCAGCATGAGTCACTGCTGATCGACCGGAAGGAGCACAAGCTGACCAAGGCAGAGAAGAAAGCAGCCAAGAAGAGCTATGAGGAGGAAAAGCGAGCATCCGTCCCCTACACCCGGCCGTCCTACGCACAGTATTACCCAGCCAGTGACCAGAGTCTGACAAGCATCCCTGCCTTTAGCCAGAGGAACTGGTGAGTGCCTACCCCTTTCCCCTTCTTCCCATGCTGTAGGCATGAAATGAGGGGGCAGAGGATGCTTAGCCCTGTCCTCTCGGCACTGCACTTTCCTCCCTTTTCTCTCTCTAGGCGACCAGCCCTCAAGGGTGAGGACAAGCCGGTGGCAAGTGTCCGCCCAGTTCAATCAACCCCTATTCCTATGATGCCCCGTCACGTCCCTGTGGGCAGTGCAGGATCAACTTCAAGTTCCAATCCTGCTGTGAACTTCCCCATCAACTATCTACAGCGAGCTGGTGTCTTTGTGCAGAAGATTGTCACCACCACAGGTGAGTCGCTGATGCTCAGTGAGTGAATTAGGATGTCCATGGTGAATTGAGAAGTGGAGTGAGTTGTAGATGTCCATGTGGGCTGTGGGAAGATGGGCATCAGAGACACAGATACTGCCTTTCTGCATTTGAGTGGTTCCCCTGTACCTGGAGGACTTTCCTTGCAGACATGCAAGGGGCATGGGCCTGGCAGGTTGTTGGGATTAAACTCCCTGTGAGAGGGCCTGCAATACTGTTGCCAGTTGTCCTTGATGGGACTGGAGAGCTTCTGTGCCAGAGCAGCGTGGCTTTTGCTTTCTTGGAGCCTCTGCTGCTCAGAAATAAAACAAGGGCTTGCTTCTAGCACATGTAAGAGACACAACTGCAGTGCAAGCAAAGGGGTTCAGTGATGCATCTGCCCACTCCTGACTGTGGCTGGTGTGCAATTTCACCAACACTCTTCTATTTCTTCCCCTGCTTCCAGATATTGTGATTCCAGGTACAAACACATCCACTGACGTACAGGCAAGAATCAGTGCTGGTGAGAGCATCCACATCATCCGAGGGACAAAAGGTAAGGCTCTCTGTCTTGGTAGGCCTTGCAGATGGAGTCCTGGCCGATGCTAGTTAGCAAAGAAAAGGATGTAAAAACACAAATCAGTCCATTGAGAGGAAAAGAAGCAAGAAGGGGAGATCTGCCCTTTGCGGTGGCTCTGCTGCAGCCCATGCTTTGGGTGTGCAGTTGTAGCTGATGCTTCAAGGCTGTTGCCTGCCTCTGAGAGGAGCTGTTGAACTTTGTGGGTGTCTCATTCTCACAATGCCCACAGCATGTACTGAGACAGCCAAACATTTCCTGGAGCTCCCAGAGCAAACTTTCTCCCAAGCATGAAGTTCCACATTTCCCACTGGTAGCACACTGAGAGGGGTGAGCTCCAACCCAGGAAAACTGAAAGGGTGGAAATGAGGAGTGAGGAAGGGGGCTGAAGCCCTTCACTGATCTCTCTCTGTGATCTGTAGTCTGGTCTTATGCAGCACCATTGTCCTGTTGCTGCCCAGGCAACAGGGGTCCTAAGCTGAGATGGGAAACCGTGAATGAAGTTGTTCTGCCTCTGTTCCAGGGACATATATCCGCACCAGCGATGGACGGATTTTTGCTATCCGGACCACTGGGAAGCCAAAGGGCAGTGAAGACCGTCGGACAGCTGTCTTGGGTAGGGGCTTGAGCTCTGTGTGGGGCTTGTTCATGTGCTTTCCTACCCAAGTGACTAGGGTCGTGTTCCCTGGCTGTGTTCTGTCACACCTGCATTTAGAGCTGACCCCACCATCTCCCCATGATACCCCCACCTTCCTTTCCACTGCTGCCTCTTGGCTTCCAAGTCTTGCTCCAAGGTTGTCTTTCACTTGCTCCATCTCCTTATTTCCAGGCTCCCAGAGCTCTTCACTGGAGTCCACGAGTAATGGCAGACACAGTGCCTCATCACCACAGCTTCCCAGTACGGAGGAACTCACTCGGCCCATATCCCCCGACAGCCCTGAGATCATCAGCGAGCTGCAGCAGTACGCGGAGGCAGCGGCTGCCCGGGAGTCCCGGCACAGCTCTCCAAGCACCAATGCAGCACAAGGCCACCCTGCCCGCACAGACAACGCGCCTGGCTTGACAGCCCGAGGAGCCGAGCAGTGTGTGGGGATTCACTGCATGGCTCCCTCCGTGTCTTCAGCCCTGCCAGCCACCAGCCAGCACGTTGATGCCCACCCAGTGTTGGACTTACGGGGTAACAAGCGCAAGTCGACGTCGCCATCGGCTTCAGAGGAGCAAGCCTGCAGGCAGCAGAAGAAGCGCCAGTT
>JANHFX010023024.1:0-30521 GCA_027560015.1 Chloroceryle amazona | reverse complement strand
GGTTGTTTGGGTTTTTGGGTTGTTTTTTAGTACGGAAGGTAGCATTTAAAAAAAGATGAGCTGGGCGTTGTTACGAAATCAGTCTTTATGGTCACCATTACATATTTCAGCGGTGGTTCTGTGTTGTTGGGGAAGGAGTTGGGAGCAAGTGAGAAAGGCTTCGTCATCCTGCCATAGAGGAGCTTGTGGTTGTTTTGCTGCAAAGTTTTAGCTGGTCTGAACTGGAACTGCTTGTCACATGAGCTGATTCAGCTACTGAGCGATATTCAGGTCCACAGCATGGGCTGGAAGGGTGGTGGTGGTGGGTCTCAGCCACAGAAAGTGAGGATGCAACCAGCCGTTCTCACATCTACCCTGGAGCAGGGAGCAGGCCGGGGAGGACGCATGCAGCCCATTTCCAATAGAAGGAGAGCAGGCTGCACCAGCTCCCTCAGTTCTGCTGGGGGAGACAGTGTAATGTGGGGTAGCTTGGGTGCACCCAGGAGAAGGTCAGCAGTTCCTGGGGCTAAGTAGCTGGTGCTTTTCTCACAGCAGAGTTTGTCGACTTTGAACAGGAGTCCTGACAGAGCTATGGCATAATGTGCTTGGGCTGTAGTTTCCTTGCAGCTGTGAGGAGACTCAAAGAGTAGCAAGGAAATTTCCCTGAAGCACTGTCCTTGGCTGATCCTGTTGGACACTACAGCGTCCAAATGAGGCTTGTCATATCTGTCCCACTCCAGGACTTCATGCATTTTTTATGGCTCAACCCTGTCAGAGAGTAAAAAAAAAAAAAAAACAAACCTTTTAAAGCAAAGTCCCTGGATCAGGTAGCAGCAATCCCATCCCTCTGCCTGCAGGGTCCAAGCAGATGGTCTTCCAGGCCACAGGCAGAGCAGGAATAAATTGCCAGTGGCAGCAGGGCATGGAAGATGTAGGAGCTGGCCTACAGCTCTCTGGTGCTATGCTATATTTATTCAAATAGGGATAAAGAAAGAGATGGCAAACTGCAATCTGTCTTGGGCCTTTTTAAGAGGAGCTCTGTAGGGCTGGCAGCTAACTGGAGTCATGTGTTCTGAGCTTGCTACTTGCTTATACGCTCAACCCCGTGTCATGCTCATGCAGAAACAATGCTGGCCCACCGTGGCTGTGGACCCCTCTGTGGTACAGTAGGACATCACCCAGCAGCAGCTCTTGGGAGGGGTGCTTGGTCCAGCTGGCTACTCCTTGGCTGGAGAGAAACAGGTCAGTCAGGAGGTTTCTCCTCCTTATTTCCTCTGGCAGAACTGCACACAAGGAAGTGCCATCCCATGTTCCTCTCTTGATGGCATACAAACCCTCAGCAAGTGAAAGCCATGTAATTGATTGAAAACAGAAAAGCTGAAGTGAAGGATGTCACTCGCCATCTTCCCATGAGCCCCACTGCATACCTGCATATCTTTTCCTTATCTCCCAACTGGCAAATACAGATTTACTAAAGAGGTGTGCACCTACTTGGCAAGGTGACCTTGAGCATGTCCCATTATCAGCCATGACTCAGTTCCCCAGCTGTAAAATGGGCAGTGACTATGACCTTTGGGAGTCCAGTGAAGAAAAGGAGGGAACTTCTGGAGAGAGCTGAGGCTCAGGGTGTAGAGGGAACACTGCACTTCCCAGCAGCCAACCAGTGCCAGTTCCAAAGCAAACTGTGGCCACAGTCTCCAGGGATAAAATCCTGAGATGTCAATGGGCAAAACAAGTGGTTGAAAGCTAAGCAAAACTTTGGGGCTTGACCAAAATGAATTGGGGAGGGCTGGCTCCAACTTACTAATTTCAAATGTACTTTGCCATGTTCCAGTCTGTAATGCCTGCAGGGGAAAAGCTGTTCTGCAGGATTTGTTCTAGAAGCTGGAGGTGGAAAGGTTGGGCAGCAAGATTTCTTCTGTCAGTGTTGTGGTTTTACTGACTCTTGGAGGTGACTGGTCTCTCAGACACATCTGAAAGGCTGCATCAGCCTTTTCTGGTGGGAAGATGGTGTCTCAGCAAAACTGAGTCCCTTGAAAATCAGACCCTTGTCCATTGCAGCATTCCATGATCATCTGGAGTCAGTCTGAGGTCACCCAGAGCTGCTAGCATCTTCTGGCCTCCACAGCTGCTTGTATCCCTCCTATTTCTCTGTTCCTCTTCCTACTGCAACCTGTTGGTGTTTCCAGGCCTTTTTCCAGTGTCAGAAATGTAATGCAAATGTTTTCTTTAAATGCCTTTTTTCTCTTAAATTTTTAAAACCTGCATCGTGTTTCTGCAAGTGGTCTTGGATGATACTGCACCTGCTGTTGTCCTGGCAGACTTGAGAAGGCAGTAGCCCCTGGTAGAAGGCATGGGTGAATTACTTCTAAATCCCCTCATGGCTGTTGCTCCTCAGCCTGCTTGAGCAGCCCAAAACGAATTCCAAAGCTCAGTCGTTTTTGTTTCACTAGTTTGCTCTTTTTACACATAGCTTTATTTTCTAAACTGTACTGAGACTGTGATGCACACATCTGCTGGATGGTGGGAAGGTGAGGTTGGAGCACTAGAAGGTGGGAGACGATGTTGTTGGGCCAGGACATACCTGCAACTAAGTGTCCTAGCCTCCCTGCACACACTCACAGTGATTGTAATGTAAGGGGTGATGACTAGGGAGCTGGGATGTTGTTGCTTAGTGAGCAACAGAGCATGTCTCCCTGCCAGCTGAAAGGGCAGTCCCAGGGGATCTCAGCTTCAGGGTTTTCTCCTGCACCTGAGCTGCTGTACTTTGGAGGCCTGCTTGGCAGAGCCACCAGCATCTGACCTTTCTGCATGTGCTTGACAGGAAGCTATGCTCTTCAAGGCCACCTGATACTGAATTCTCTTGGTTAGGGCAGCAAGGAGCCAAACCGCTGAACCAACCCACTGAACATGCCCTTTGCACTACAGTGCTGCTTTCCCCAAGTGCTGCTTCAGCCTCCTGTAAACAAGCTGCCCAGTTAATGTTTGATTTGCCCAGTGGTGTGCAGCTCAACTGAGCCAGTTGCAGTATCACCCTAACAGGTGATTCTGACCCTACCAGGGGACAAGAGGCCAAGCCCTGGGGACCTCACCCAGAATTGCTCCACACTTGCCAATTTCTTTGTTGGCAAACACTGCCCAGAGAGCTGGTGCCCTTCCCTCTGCCACAGGATATGGGGCAGAAATCTGGTGTCTTGAAGAAAATGCAGGCAGGGTGCTGGGGTGTACCTCTTTGACCAGTGGACCTTGTGGCACTGCTGTACATTGCTACCTGGAGCAGGATTTTTGCATAAGGATGTACCTTCACCAACAAGATGCAAGGCACCACTAAGGCTGCACCCAGTGGGGCTTCATGGCCCTGTCCAGCAGCGCTATTGCAGAGCTCAGCCCCGCAAACCTCCTTGCCCAATGTCTGCCCTTAGGCAGGCCCTAGCAGTACCTGAGGCCAAGGCTGTGCAGAACCAGGAGTCGTTGGTGGCCTTGGAGCCTGCTCTTAGCCCTCACAGATGTTTCCTGCAGAGCAGTGCACAAGTAGCAGGATCTGGCCCACAGCCAGTGTGACTTGAAAGGCTCTCGAAGTCACATTCTACACTGGGCCAAGCCAGCCAAGAGTGTAGCAGCTGCCAGGAGAGTGCAGGATGCGTGTTCCAGCCAGACGGCTTACTTGCATGGAGCATGAGTCATGTACATCTCTCTCTAGCTTCTGGATGGCCAGCAACAGGGCCATCTGCCACCCCTTAGGTTCTTGTCCTGCTTATGACCGGGGCATTTTACCATCCCTATTCACCAGCTGCCCAGTGTGGTTAGCTAAAGACCACACCACCCTAGAGTGGCTCCATTTGGGGCAGAGGGAGTTGCCAGAAGACTCTGTGGGGTTCAGAGCTGCCATCAAGTGACTGGTGGCCATCTCCAGGCACAGCAGTGAGTCTCTGGTGACAAGGCTTGCTCTCTGGGAGTCACCAGGGTGACACCAGTGCTACATCAGTGTCAAGGGCTGGATGTTTTCTCCATCTCTCAGCAAAAAGCAAAGGTCAGGGCTGGGAGGCTCAGCTGGCAGGGATGGGATCTCCTCCCTGAAGCAGACTGTGCTGTGTCCTGGGTCATTAGACTCTGCTGAGGTTAGAGGTTTGGAGCTGGGGATTGCATGCTGTAACACTTTCCCAAGGCACGATCAAGATAAGATGGTCTGTCCTCATGCAAGCCAACTCATGGGCGCTTGGACCTCAGGCAGGACTGGAGAAGTTCCTCATCCTTCTCTTCCTCCCTGCACTTGCTGGCTCAGCAGAGCCAGGACAAGCTGGCAGAGTCAAGAGACAATTCTGGGCACCTGCACTGCTGAATCGATCACTCTGCCCTGAGAATGCCATGGTAGTCCTCCTGGGGCTGGCAAACCAGATTGAGGAGCTGTGAATTGCTCTTCCTTCCACGCTGCATGCAAATCCTTGGCCCAGTTGCTTCTCCAGGGTGGGATTCAGCCTCCTTCATGTTTAAACCACTGGCAGCTGGTGCCCACGCGATTGTATTTTTCCTCTGCTGAGGAGGTTGGTTAGCTCTTTTAGAAGTAGTTGACTTAATAAATAATGTATCTTCCCTATCCCTGCAACATGGGTGCATATCTCCCTGCACCCTTCCTGGCCTGGCCCCACCAGTACCCTTCCATCAAGGTTGTTGGTCTGTCCCTCTCTGCCAGCACCTCTCCTGCTGACTCAGGCTCTGCTGCCCTCAGCTCCCTCCCTGCACAGGCAATTGCACAGGGCTGGGCTACTGTATCAGGCCAGCAGCACTCCAGCACATCCCTACCAAAGCTAATTTTGTTGTGGTTTAGAGCTGTGGCAGCAACCCACCAGGAAATGCTCTTCACCCCAGTTAACACCTGTACGAACCTTCCCATGGCCTGGCTGGATCTTTCCTCTTGGTGTCATGTGGCTGCAGCCTCTTCTCCACTCTGGGCTTGGTGCAAGCTGGTCATCAAAGCCAGCAGCCTGATGTGGAGTGGGGCAGCTAGGAGAGTTTACTTTGCCTCATGGGCTGTCATGGGGATTTGAGTGTGCTGACAAGGCAGGAAGGGGCTGCAGATCAAAGCTGACCTGGGTTTTGCTGGGCCAGCACTAAACTGGAAGAGGCTTGAGCCCATTGTGTTTGAGACCAAACTGGCACATCTGCAGGCTGTGTGGAGACATTGCCCTGCATGCCTGAGGGGTTTAACAGGACTGTGACAGGCTTTCTCAGACTTGGGAGATGGCAGCTCAACTTGCAGTGTCCCTTATGGATAGTAGGGCGGTTTGGAGGTGTCTTTCCAGGACCTTGTGCACCTTTCCACCTGCCCTGGTGCCAGTGCATGATGGAGACAGAGCTTTCTCCATGTCTGAAAGCCCTTGCTTGGCTTCCCAGTGCTGGGGAACAGGGAGTTTCTGGTTGGCTTGGGAGCATGTTGCCTTTAGTGCCTGGATGTGGACATGGCTTTGAACCATGTCAGTTGTCCACTGGTGTAGATGTGGAAAGGTTGAATTGCAAACTGAGCAAGAGCAGAACCCGGCCCTAGTTCTTGGGGTTGAATCCCAACCTGCTCCATTCTCCCAGTGTAGCTGTCGTGGGCTTTATGCTCTGCAACAAGCTAGCTCTGGGCCAGGTGCTGCTGTAACACACAGGTAGTGTTCGGAGCTCATTGTTGCAGAAAATTATTAGCTGTGAACAATTTTGGCTTCTGCTACCTGTAGCTTTTCCAAAGTTTTCCTACCTCTTGTGTTTCCCAGGCTGGCAAAGTGCAGCTCGAGCTCACATCCACATCTTCAAGGGTGCAGCTCTTTTGCTCTTTTACTTTTCTTACCCTTTCTGTCCTCTCCTCCAGTCCATGGGTCTCTCCTCCCTCTGTGCCTCACTTGCGCCCCAGGCACCCTCATACAGTGAAGTAACTCAGCCCCACAGTGGGGAGATGGCACTCCCAGACCCTGTTCAGGAGGAGCCCCTAAACTCCAGTCTTTGTTTTGCTCCAACAGGCCATCACTCAGTCCCTGAACGCCATGACTGAGGACATTTATACCAATGGCTCAGCAACTCTAGGCAGCCCTTCCCACAGCAGTGGCCGCGAGGTGCGGAAGATACGCCTTATCCAGTTTCAGAAGGTTACAGAGGAACCTATGGTGAGAACTGTCAAGATACCAAAGCCTTGTAGCACCCTGGGTGGTAGGGGGCCAGGTGGAGCTGCACCAAGGGGCTGGCCTTGGGAGAGCAGATCACAGGAAGAAGGTTCTGGATCCTGCCTCATGTTTGGGGACCCAGAGTGAGCCCCGTCAAAGGGTAGTGACACGTACCAAGACGAGTTGCAGCAGGCTGGGCTGACAAAAGCAGCAACTGCATGGCCCACTGTGGACATGGGCCTAGAGAGGACTTTGCTGAGAGCACAGAAGCTCTCCCCTCTAGCAAGCAGTCATGGATTTTCCTGTCTTCCAGGGGATCACACTGAAGGTCAACGACAAGCAGAGCTGCATGGTGGCCAGGATCTTCCATGGGGGCATGATTCATAGACAAGGTAATGAGGGCCTCACAAAGGCAGTGTATGGGCTGCACATCTGTAGTTCCCTTGAAGAGATAAAGCAGCAATGCAGCCCCAGTACTGCTTGCTTCCCCCTGGGACGTGGACATCTGTGTCCATTTCTCCACTAGGAATATGTCAGGAACTCAGGACTTGCTGGTCTCTGCATGGTTATCACTGTAGGGAGAAATGAAAGTTTAGGGGAAGGGAACTGGAGACTGTCCATCTCATGATGGGGTCATTGTAACAAGAGATGGATCATACCCCAGAGACTGCATGGTAAGCTCTTCCCATTCTTAAAGTGCACAGGTGGGACAGGCTTGCTGTGAATTGGCTCTGCAGACCAAAAGATGACAAAATAAATAAATAGGTGCTATTTTCTGGGTTTGGGTCTTGCTGGGGGGGGCATGAAAATGAGATATTCTGTGCTTAGAAGAGGCTCCTTTACCCTCCCTAAATCTAAGTGGGAAGTCTGAGCTTACCCCTGCAAAATAACCCAGGAGACATTCCAGTATCACTATTGGAGCTTGATTTATAGCAGTATATCTGAGGCTGTAATCTGGCTGGGTATATAAACTGAAAACACTCAACAATCCTTGTGTTAAGGGCTTTGTAAGGAGGCTGTCATGGGTTTCAGATTAGGTGCTTGGGGTTGGGTTTGAGTAACTGAAACAGGTGCTTTGCCCAGTCTAAAGCGCTGAAGGACACAAGAGTGAAAAGCAAGCTGATGACCTTCAGACTGGATGAAGTGTGTGTATTGGGTGGAGGGGAAGAATTAATTCCCATTGTGCAACAAGTCCCATATGCTTAGGTGACATATGTGGCTCCACAAGCATTGCCCAGGCAAACACCTCAGTGTCCTGGCCACAGCTTTCCCAGGGGATCAGGAGGCTGGTGAAGCTATGTGTAGTTCAGGTTTGGTGAGCAGCTCTTGTCCTGTCCTGCATTTTCATGTTTCTCCCATTGCTGGCAGGCTCTCTTCACGTGGGTGATGAAATTGTAGAAATCAATGGGCAGAGTGTGAGCAACCACTCAGTTGACCAGCTGCAGAAGATACTGGTAGGTATTTGTGTTTGGCAGGGGTATTTCCCAGGAAGGACCCCTTTGACCTACAGATGTGCATGCTAGCTGAACCCCCTCCTAGATACCAGAGCCAACATACAGCTGTATGCAGCAGGAGCCAAGTGCCAGGTTTGTCTACATAGCCTTGGTGGTCCATGCTTGCAGCTTGTTTCTGACCTCCTGAGAGTAGCAGTGAAGGCTGTTGGCGGGGTCCCTGACATGTGCTGTCTGCAGGGCTTGGAATCCACCTATGCTTGCCAAGGTTGGTGTACAGCTCCAGCCCAGGGGCTGGTTGGTCTTGCCGACCTGAACCACTCCTGCAGGTCACCTTGGTGCCATTTTCCTGATGGTGATCCTGCCAGGCCCTTGCTAAAGACAGCTGTGGACAGGGGCTCAGACCTGCCTTTGGCTCATACATACAGGTAATCCTGATCCATGCCCAACATGTGAAACCTGGACAGAGGGAGGTAGTGGTGGTGACGAGTACACCTACAAGCAGTCTAAGCAGGAGGTCTTGCCCTGCTACAGTGCCATGGTCCTCTCCTGCCTGATGGCAGGATGTGACTGCTTCAGCCAGAGGGACCAAGGAGGAGCTTATCTTCGTCTGCCACATAAGAAAGCCCCGGATGCCCCTCCAAGCCTCCAAATGTGGTTATCTCCATGTGACCATGTAGGTCTTGTGAAGCATGTGGGGCAACAGTGCATCTGGCCTCTGGCAGGCTAAGGAGTACTGTGCCTCTAATGTCACCAAGAGGGCAGGAGTGAAAGACCAGCATGGAGCAGGCAGATGGAGGAGACCTGGCAGAACTGGCTTCTCCTCCCAGGCTCCTGCCTGGAGCAGCCAGGACAGAGATGATACAGATCTCCCTGTTCATTGTGGTGGTGCTTAGCAGTGCCCACAGCCAGCCCCTTTTGGGGTTGTTGATGGTCCCCCATGGGGGTGGGCCAAGCACAACAAAGCTATGCTGCTGTGGCTCTTAGGCCACCTGCAATGGAGCTCATCAGGCTGTGGTGTCCCCTAGCATTACAGCATGGCTGGGAGTACCCATTAGCATTGCCTTTGCAGGTCCTGGCACTCAGCAGCTCCCTGCATCAGTTGCTAATGTCCAGTCACCACCTCCTCCAACTCTTCTTTCTCCCCTTCCTTTGTTCACTAGAAAGAAACCAAGGGGATGGTCTCAATAAAAGTAATTCCCAACCAACAAAGCCGCCTCCCTGCTCTCCAGGTAAGTGCAGCCTCCAGGCCAGCGGGCTGTGCACCAAGTGGGACCAGAACAAACCACAGGGGAGCAGTGCTTGCGGAGAAAGCTGTGCTGATGGGAAGGACAATGAGGTGGCTGCCTGGTCACCTTTCTGAGCTGCTGGAGAGTGAAAATACTGTTCTGTGATGACATTGCTGCAAACAAGCAAATTTTGGCCTTGTATCTACCCAGTGGCTATGTAGGAATGCGGGCCTAGGATGCCTGAGCCACTGTGGTACACATGCACAGTGTTTGGTGATGGGAAAGCAGAGGCATGCGCACACCAGCATAAGTCTGCCACCTTTAGAGCTGTAGCTGTTAAAGCCACATCCCCATTAACAGGGACACAGCCACACCTCCAGCTTAAGCACCAGTCTCTCACTGCTCTGTGCTGTCACTGATGCCCAAGTGCATCAGCCACAAGGAGGGTGACATAGCTCCAGATGCCAGCATACTTGTGAGCAGTGAGTAGGAGGAAGGAAGCAGTGGGG
Source organism: Chloroceryle amazona (assembly GCA_027560015.1). Classification (NCBI taxonomy): domain Eukaryota; kingdom Metazoa; phylum Chordata; class Aves; order Coraciiformes; family Cerylidae; genus Chloroceryle; species Chloroceryle amazona. The sequence goes on along the minus strand of JANHFX010023024.1, from coordinate 21,216 downwards.
GAGAGGGAGGCAGCTTTTTGTACCTGCTGCCACTGTCTGGGTAATGTGCTGTTGCAAGGGGTGACACCTATCTGGCTTTACCTTTGAAGTGGTGCTGTGGCCAAAACTCAGGATAGTGGAGAGGGCTGGCTCCTGCTGCCAGGACTTCAGTGCATGGTGGCTGTGCTGCTTTCCTGTCTCTGGGTGCAGGAGCCAATCTCAGCACAGTGCCCCTCTCATGGACAAGCAGAAGCAGGAGAGGAGCTTAGAGGCAGAAGAGGCTGGATGGTGCTGGATAGACTGTGGGAGACCATATTATCCTTCCTTACCCAGAGAAGCTGAAGTGTCTGAACATGGCAAACAAAAAATCATCTCAGTTTCTTACTTGGCCCATGCTATCCCCATTCCAGCTCAAATGTTTTTTTTATTAAACTTTAGACCATGTCTGCCCTTCTCTGCTGTCTATTTGCCCTTCGTGACCTGACCCAGACAGCATGAGCTGGGCCATCTCAGTTCCATGTGAAAAGCTACCTCTGAGAAAAACATGGTTGCTGTCTCACCCAGAGCTGGCCATGGACTCAACAAGGACAGAGACACTCCTTCCAGTAACAGTTGTCCTCTTTGCTGTGTCTAGGGCCATAGTGCTGCTTGCTCCTCAGAACCACAGCTCACAGGCTGCCTGTGTCTCTTATTGTTGGGAGTCCACTGCTGAGTAGACTTTTTTGTTTCAGCTCCCAGATCCCCATGATTACCTTCATTTCAAGGCCTGGCAGGCAGTACAGTGCAGATCATGGCATCACGATACCCCATTACCCTGGGTTGCCCTGCAGCCTGGTAGCCAGCCACTTTGAGGCCAACCAAGTGTCTCTTGGGGCAGGTCTGCTTGGGAGGCTCCTAATGGGAAGAACTTAGAACTCTGTGCTCTTGAGGTCATGTCCAGCTTGTTCCAAGGTGCAAACTGCAGCCTTTTGATTTTGAAGACCAGGACTTCCCATGCTGTAGCCTGCTCAGTACCTGGGCTTCCAGCCTTGGAGAGGGGCTAGTAATAGACAGACAAATAGCTTGCATTTGGAAATGGCCCTTTGCAGTCTGTGGGTGATGCCCGGAGCTGTCTAATGCTAATTCATTATTGGTGTGAGGGTCTTTCCAAAAGTGACCTGGTTCTGTCTGACTTGGGGTACCAGAGCTATGGCAGCAGAGGACTCCAGGCAGGTGCCTTGACAGTGCTTGCTGTGTGTCCCTTTGTGTGTTGACGACTTCAGCAGTGTGTTGACCAGCTTCCTGGTGAGTGTGCTTTCAGAACAACCATCAGTCCTCATTCTGAAAGGACATTTCACTCCTGTTGTCTTCTTTTGTGAGTACTCATGTCACAGCTTGAGCTTTATGTTCTGCTTTTCTGATAGTGAAAAGGATCCAAGTTTGTGTCCTGCTGAAGTACTGCTGAAGGAAAAAGTACTGTGAGAGTGTGTTCTAATGTGGAATAAGGCCAGCATGGTTTATCCTGCTCTGGGAGGATGACTTTCCAGGCCCTACCTAACATCTGAGGAGAGGACATAGCATCACCCTACACGAATTCCTTTGCCTGTTTGCTACATGCACCATTTCTGAGATAAATAACTTGGTATGGTTGTGTTTAGAGGAAGCTTAGATAAAGCATGAACATGAGACTGTGTTTGATAATGCTACTTCTCTTATAGAAGGATCTCCTGACAGTGGCACAACTGCTGGGTAGCCCCAGGCGTGCTGCTGGCTTAGGGTCCAGCACACATGACTCACAAGAGAGCCTGCAGAACTTGGCAGCTCCCAGCGGCCTTAGGCCCACAGGACAAACAGAACTAAAACCAAACAAACAAACCAACCAAAAACAAGAAAAAAAAAAAAAAACAAAACAAACCACCACAACAAACAGGAGTGGAATATGGGCAGTGTGAAGTTTGTGCTTATCCTTACTTCAGTTCCCTAAACTATCATTGCTCCTGTTGCTCTCAGACTGTCTGTTCTTACTGAACAGCTTTCTTGGAAAACAAGGTCTGTGTGCAAAAGACATGACATTGCTCTTCTGACCTTGCAAAGATGCTCAGGATTCTGGAGAGCTTGAGGCCAGGGGGAAGCAGTGGGAGCAGGCACTGTAGACTCCCTCCCAAAGAGCTGAGTGAACAGAAATGCCCCTTTCTCATGCCTTACTGGTCCCTGGGGTTTCCCCAGCCCCAAGAGGGTGGCACAGTGGCCTAGAAAGCAGCAGCAGCAGCTTCTTCCCAGTTGCAGCTGTGATGAATGTAATCTTGTAAGAGTAGCTGATGCTGCAGGAGCCAGGACAGACACAGGCAGGGATGGACATGATGCTGCAGCCTTGGCTCCCCCAATGGCCTGAGCTATTCAGGAGAGTGCCCAGTGCTGGGGAGACATCAGGGAGCAACAGCTGGGGATTGAGATGTGACCTTCCCTGGGGTCCACAGGACATGGTATTGCAGGGCACACCCTTGAGATGGCTCCTTTTTGCTCCCCTCACTGCAGGTCCCAGTTGCTATGCAGAGTATTCGTCCAAGTGGTTCATCTGGCTCACCTCACCAGCACTTATGCAGCACCCAGGGGACTACAGAGGGGCTACATGTCAGGATTCAAGCACCTGCAGGCCTGCCTAGAGGGAGCAGCTGTTTCAGTGGCTCCCAGTAGGGCCAACACAATGTCCTTCTTTCCCCCCATGAGCATATGACACTGCAGCTCCATGCCCACAAACTTCCTCCAAGGCTTTGTGGATTTTATTTCTCCCCCCCCAGCCTCATGGGGTTTGGAAAGCAAGAGGCTGGAGGTCCTCCTATAGCAGGGACCTTATGCATGGATCCATCTGCAGTCACTGCCAAGGGATGCCATATGAAGGTAGGAGCTGGACACAGTCAAGTTCACCCACCCTGCATGATGATACTTATGCTGCCCTCCTCTCTCTTTTGCAGATGTTCATGAGGGCACAGTTTGACTATGACCCTAAAAAAGACAACCTCATTCCCTGCAAGGAAGCGGGGCTCAAGTTTCAGACTGGTGATGTGATTCAAATCATAAACAAGGATGACAGCAACTGGTGGCAGGGCCGGGTGGAGGGTTCCTGCAGCGAGGCGGCGGGACTCATTCCTTCTCCAGAGCTGCAGGAGTGGTAGGTCCCTGAATATGGCCAGAAGGGCTGGATCTGGGAGTGGAGGTGGGAACAGTGACCACATGCTACCACAAGTGTGATTGTATTGGGTAACACCAGTATCACTGCTAGGAAAAGGAGGCAAATCTCCCCTTCATCTACTGCAGTGTGAGCTTCTACCTGTCCCAGCAGCCACCCCACTCTTCTGCCCCTCACATGTCTGAGGCACAATTCCACTGCTCCCCCAGAGCTTGTGTTGACAGCTGGACCATGGCAGTGTCCTCCTCTCTCTACAGGCGTGTGGCAAGCATCACCCAGTCCAGTCAGAGTGAATCACCAAGCTGTAGCCCCTTTGGGAAGAAGAAGAAGTACAAAGATAAATACCTGGCCAAGCACAGCTCAAGTAAGTGTGAGCAGGGCACTGGGCTCCATCCCCAGCCCATGCCATCACTCCTGCCTCTGGATACGAGCAGGTCTGTTTACCATGGAAGTCAGACCAAATGGCCTAGCTGTGTTGGCAGTGGGACCTCAGGAGGATACTTCACAACTTTCAGGGTATTTGGAGTCCCTTCTCCAAAGTCCTCATACCTCTGCAGTGGCCACAGCTGTGTGTATGTGCAGCTCTATAGTGCACAAGCTGGGCCTGGCTCATGCAGGAGCTAGGCACTACATTCCCATGCTCTCCTGTGGTGACAAACCCTGGTCCCCCTGGCCCCAAGCTCCTTGGGAGGCCAGGCTTCCGAGCCTCAAACCCCACAGGCTGCTGACTGCAGGGCAGGTGGTGGCCTTGCTACTCCTCAGCAATTAGGGAGCAGCCTGAACTGCTCCCCCCAGCTGCCATGCCCTGACCCCCAAGGGGCAGGGAACTTGCCCATCAGCCACCCATGCAAACACCCTATGCTAAGCATGCCCTAGCCCAGCAAAGACAGGTTCCTGAGGACGTCAGCTCCTAGCTGAGCATACAGCTCTAACCAGCAACAAACAAGGCTGTAATTCAGCAAGATGAATAAAGCTCCCTCAGCAACAGGCTACCTGCAGTGTTATGGTGCCTCCCCACCCAGATCCCAGCTACTACTGCCCTAAGCAGAATTACTGAGAGCAGCCAACTTTCTTCTGGCTGCTGCTTCAGCTCCCCAGCACCCCCTCATGCTGCTTACTGCTGAGGCTGCTGCCCTTTTCCCTGAGAAGCCAAGTTGAGCTCCCAGCCCAGTCCTGATTGCTCCCTCTGTTTTGCCCAAGGACCTGGCTGTGGTCCAACACAGAAGCAGTCCTGCTACTATAGCCAAGCCAGTTCTCACCTATTGCTATCCTGTTTCTCCTCCACCCCAGTTTTTGACCAGCTGGATGTGGTTTCATACGAGGAAGTGGTGAGGCTGCCTGCCTTCAAGAGGAAGACTCTAGTGCTCATTGGTAGGTCCTGCTGCAGGCATCCTCCAAAGTCCAGGGGTTGCATGTTGTGGGTCCCAGAGGGAAGCAGGACTAGACAATGGCTGGGGCACCACTGCCCTTCAAAGCCTAGTAAGATCTGCAGACCATTTCTTCTGCCTGCAGCAGTCACCAAGCAGGTGGATCTCCATGCAGCAACATGCATGGTCTAGTACCTGCACTGTGATGACTAAGTATCTTTATGAATAATTTTTATTAAAAGCAGCTCTGGTCTATGCAGCTGCACCAGAGTAAGCACTCCCATGATGTGGGTGCTGAGCACCGGTTGATATACCCTGCAGGCAGAGACAGGCAACACAGCCCAGCTCTGCTGGCTGCTCAGCAGGCACCAGTCCTGTCTTTAGCTGGGGCTGACAATAAGCATGCCCAGGGCAGGGAGAACCTCTTGCAGGACTGGAGGACACCATACACCATCTCAGAGAACAGATCCTGGGAAGGCCTCAGGAGTTTTGCACCCTTTCCTCAGACCCAGAACTGTGGGAAAGGCCCCAGCATCTCATGCCAGGCTCCAGTGTCCCTCCCTCTTTCTCTGCAGGGGCCAGTGGCGTGGGCCGTAGCCACATCAAGAACGCTCTGCTCAGCAACAATCCAGAGAAGTTCATGTACCCACCCCCATGTAAGTACCCAGCCTGGGTAGAGGGCACAGCACAGGATAAGTTTCCTCTCTCACCTTCTTGAATAATGACATCGTGACAGCAGATGGGAGGTGGGGAGATGGTCCTCCAGTGCCACCCCCACCTCCCCTATGTCAGAGGCCACCACACCAAGCATTGTACTTGCTGTCCCCTGGGCTGAACTTACCCACAGATGTTTGCAGGGCTGCTACTGCGGGCACTGCAAGGACACCTCTTCATAATGCAATGGCTCCCCTCAGGCTTGCCAAGTGCCCTTCCTGTCCCAAGGAAGGGGGGGTTAAAAGGGGATTACTAGAGCCTGTTTCTGAGGTACACAGGTCTTACATGCCCTCCGTGCTCTAAAAGAGAAGGCAAGATGCCCAGGTCACTTGAGAGCAGAGGCTGCCCACTCCACCTCAATCCTCTGGAGTCTAAAACTCACCATCTCCCTCTCTCCCCAGACACCACACGACCCCAGAAGAAGAATGAGGTGGACGGGAAGGACTACTACTTTGTCTCCACCGAAGAGATGACTCGAGACATCTCAGCCAACGAATTCCTGGAGTTTGGAAGCTACCAGGGAAACATGTTTGGAACCAAGTTTGAAACAGTGCACAAGATCCACCAGCAGGACAAAGTTGCTATTTTGGACATTGAGCCCCAGGTAGGGAGCAAGGGAAGAGGTGGTCAGGATGAGCGTTACCACAGATTGAACTACCTATGTGCTGGCTGTGACTGTCCTTGCCTTCTTTAGTGCACTGCCCACTCATCCTCCCAAAGGAAAAAGCTAGGGAGGGCTGAAGGGGCACTTTCATTCCCAAGACATAGATGCATTAAGGGTATTCCCCATCCCAGTACACCTCTGTCTGTGACAGCAAGTTCAGGGCCCAATTGTTGGGAGAGCAGGGGTGCAGGGCCAGCACAGACCCTGCAAAGGGTCCCTTTCCCCTCTCCAACACTATGGCATATGGGTGCTGCTTTGCAAAATGGCAGTTCTATCCAATAGCCAGCCCAGAGCAGGGCTGGGGATGCCCTTATGTCCTCCCCCACGAAGGGCAGGGGAAGCCGTGCTGAGACCCCTGCTTCAGCTTCACCAGCTACCCCCACATCACCCAATTATCCAGGCTCGGGAGTCTACCCAGAGAGTCTAGGGCCCCAGACTAGTGGTGGCTCCTTTAATCCACCTGTGATCATTGGCATCATCACAGCCTGGCTTGGGGGGCAGCACAGGGTAGTGGGGGACAGCAGCAAGCCAGCTGTGCTTGCTCCAACCTGGAGAAATGGCCACAATCTGGTAACTACATCCCTCTCTCCACAGACCCTGAAGATCATCCGCACGGCTGAGCTCTCCCCATTTGTAGTCTTCATTGCCCCAACAGACAAGGCAGAGCAGGTGGGTAACAGGGCACTGAGTCGAAGTCCCCCTACAGCGAGGCTTGCCTACCCACTGCAGGGAGGAAGGAGCTTACTGCAGCAGCCCAGGGCTCTCTCCTTCCTCCACATCAGCTTCTTCCTGTCTGCACTGATTTTTGCGGTCCAGGGCAGCTTCCTGAGCCCAGACTCAAGAAACACAGATTGGCTATTTCTGCAGCCATAGACTCTCTCCCATATTGAGAGCCATCATCCTTGTGGAGCTAACATGTCATGGGCACACAGCACAGCACGCAGGGCTGTCTCCAGCTGCAGCAGTGCTGCAGAGCAGGAACATTTACCTTGCCCTCAGCTACACACAATACAAAGAGCAGCTCCTCTCATTATTTGCCTCATTAAGATGTTCATCCCTCCAAAATTAGGATGAAAGCAGCACTGATGCTGCAGTTAACTCATGCAGCACCAAGCACTGTAAGGCTGGAAGCCACACCTGACACACAGCAGTGCTGCCTACCCTGCCCTGCCCCGCCCCAGCCTGGGATCAGCTCCCATGAGGGAGCTTACCTTCCCAGGGAGAGAAAACAACAGGAGAACAGGGAAACCCAGAACTCTGCTCCTCCTAGACTCGTGGCCAGCTGAGGCTGCCTCTCCCAATCTATTAATTTGGGGATATCATAAAGCTTGGTATCTGTAGCATGCAGGGAAGAAATTTATATGCATCCATTAGAGCAAGTATTGCATGAGCTTAGAGGTTAATATGGTTAAAAGCACATGTAGCCGGCTAGGGCAGGAAAACACAAGCATCAGGGCAGAAAGGGCAGTTCTGCAGCTTGCTGCACACACCTCCATGCCCCATCACCCACCACTGCCTCCAGACCGAGGAACTGACTGCTGCTGCAGTGGGCAGGGCCAGCGTTACTGGTGCAGGCACTATATATAGCTAGCTGACGCAGCTCAGGTCTAACTACTTAACTAGAAGGGATGGAGCAGAGCCAAAGTGTGACCCAGCAGAGCTCACATGACCCAGGCAAACCAATTATCACTTTCCCCTTTCCACCCTCAAGAGCTGCCAAGCAAGACAGCAGAGCTTCAGCAGGCACAGCATCCCAAGCTCATCCCCCACTGCAGAAGCAGGGAGGTGCCTGCATTCAAGCTCCATTAGGGAAATATATGGAAATTGGTCCTGTCTTTGCTGTTGAACCCACAGGGACACACTCCTCAAATGTGCCAGGTAGCATGGGAACTGTGCAGACTAGCCATGTCAGGAAGGAGCAAGCAGCTTTGACATTACCTTGAAGAAATGAAACTCTATCCCAACCAAAACAAGTAGAGGGAGGCTTAGCACACCTCTGCCAGTCAGTCCTGTTCTGGTCAAAAGCCAATGAAGTGGGATCATCCTTTAGGGATCCTACCTTGTAACCAGCCTTAGGTCTTGAGCTGGCTACTCTGCATAGCACAGTAATAAGCAGCCTGCTGCTTGATGAACCTTCTCCTCCCAGAGAACTGCCACAAAGCATTTTAATGATAAATACGACTCCAAGCAGATCTGGCCTCACTCTAGCAGGTATAACCTGATGCTCACAGCATTGCATGAAAGTCCAGCAAAACCTCCAGACACACACTCCCAGAGATTGCACAACAGCTCTTAGATCGTCAGACAAACTGCAGGGGTGCTCTGTACTTAGCAACAAATTGAGATTTTTCGGTGGTGAAAGTTTACTATTTGTAATGGGCTATGAAATTTCTCCTCACCAGCATCCTGAGCACTCCTCACATTTCTTACAGTCGGAAGCTTTGCAGCAGCTCCATAAGGATTCAGAGAGCATCCGAAGTAGATATGCACACTACTTTGACCTCTCACTGGTCAACAACGGGGTGGAAGAAAGTCTCCAGCTGCTGCAGGAAGCCTTTGACCAGGCCTGCAGCTCTCCACAATGGGTGCCAATCTCCTGGGTCTACTGAGAGGGCATCTGACCTCAGCCACTTCCCATCAGCCATCCTGCAGCCATTAAGGTTTCTTCTCAGCTTCCCCTGATCAACACACAGCCCAGCATAAGTCCCTTACTCTGCTTCTCCATGGACATGGTCTCAATTTGTTGACACACACGAGGTCTTTGGATCATCTCTCCCAGGGGAACACAGGACAGGAGCAGCCATGGGGATGGCTGCCTCCCATGGCAGTGTAATGTAGTGCTAAGTTAATGGCTACAGCAGAGCCCAGGGCACCCAGAGAACTCCCTGCATCATCATGCAAGGGAAACCACAGTCCTGCTGTAACACCTGGGACTAATGCAGAGAAGATTGGCCAAAAAAAAGTGGTAGAGCAGGGGCTTTCCAAGCATACACTCTGTGCCATCACAGCAGTGCACACTGTGCTACAAACACTTCAAAAGCCTATCTGGTGCCTATAAGGCTTCAAGGAAACCCATAGCTTAGGATGCTTCACACAGACCACACCAGTGCTGCCACATCCAAAGGTTTCCCCTCACAAATGGGGAAGATCAGAAAGAAAAGCAAGTGTATATTTGACAAAGGTGGCATGGAGCACATCACCACCAGGGAGGTCTCATCCTGCATTCTGATGCTGGAGTTTTCTGACTTACACCATGCAACTGTAGCTGTAAAAGATCATTGTATTTAAATCCTCATCTGTGCAGCTTGGATTGTTGCCACCTGGCTGAAGAAACTGCAGCAGATGAGGAAGTCCCACAGAGCAAACCCCAGAGGGAGAGTTCAATGAGTAAATCAGATCCAGGCATAGGTATTAATTGCATGCAGTAGAAATAATGTCTTTACAAAGATCATCCAGTCATGTTTTCCAGAGTCTAGGGTGTCTTGCACACTGTATGCGAACATGAAATCCACCAAGAGGGGTTCCTTCTTCTGCAGGAGTGTACTGAGGCAGAAACCCCACCATGACCATGTCCAGGAAGCATCACCATGGCTCCTGGGCAAACTATAGCCATCATTTAGGTGAAAATCTCATTTTTGCATTCAGCACTCAGCTAGGGGAAGGGGGTTTAAAGTCTTGTGCAATTTTTTTAAAATGCCAAAAATAAAATCTGTTGATGTGCAATATGGACCTTCATTCTGATCTACTGCAGGCAAACAATAAGTAGCAATAAATGTGTGCTGAAGCATTGCTGTAACTGGTGGTTTACTTCTTGGGCTGAGCACCTGCTTGCAACTGGAAGTCTGTTTCCAGCTTACTGAGCCTAACACATTCAAGGTTAGGCAGGCCAGGACCAAACACTTGCTCCAGCCACAGACCTCTCCAGATGCTCACTCCAGCACAGAAAAAGGAAAAAATGGAACACTCAGCTTTCAGGCACACATCCCAGCAGATTTTATGGAAGTGTAAGGTGGTCCTTAAGCACCTGAAGTCCTGACCAGCAACAAAGGCCCCTCTAGTAATGGTCCACATCAATATGACCATGTCTCTGTAGCATCAACTTCTTCAGGTGAGCAGCACAAAGGCTGGGCAGAAGCAGCAGCATGCACATGCATTAAGCTGCCATCCTCCCCACAGACAGCACAGACCTCCTACAGATACCAGATGAGCAAGACAAACACTTGTTCAAAAATAGGGGGTTTATTTTTATGTAAAAAAAAAATTAAATGGACTTTTTTCTGTTCAGGTTCTGACAGCCACCAGCTGCCTGCATCCCTAGCATTGAAAGCAAAGTCGGATGGTTAAGACAAAAGCAATGCACGAGGCTAAGACAAACATTAGCAGAATCTCTTCAGGCATAAAGCTCAGAAGAAAGCAGCCTGGATCTTTCCCCATCAAAATAGGACTAGGATTCTGTCTCAGCACTACCACTGTTGACAGAAGAGATACCTCCTGCTCCCAGTGAGTCACCTCAGATAAGGAAATTGATACAAGTCTTTCTGAAACTGCTCAAGCATCATACCCAGTACCCCTTCAGAGCTGCCTCTGGCCAAGCTTTTCCTCACAAGGACTGGTCCCAACAGTCCTTTAGAAAAGCATACTGGTCAGCCACCTTCTGGTCACTTTTGCCCACAACAGCATCCCCATTTCTAGCCTTCAGAGCATATTAGGTATCAAAAAACAGGGAAGGCAATAGAAAGCATTGCAGTCCCATTCCAACAACTGGGTCAAGAAGGAAAAAAAGCCAGCAAGAAGTACTGACAGCTCACTAGGGCACCAAGTCTGGGGATCAGTCAACAGCTAACAAACAGATCAATCCTGCACTATAAAACAAAAAATAGGAATTTGATGTTCTAATCCTCTTGTGAAAATGTTTTTTTTAGAAGTACTGAAGAATATTGACTGTTTGGTCTATTGGACTGCAGACTATTTGATCTCATTTAGCTGAGCATCAAGACAAGCATATGGCCAGGTTAAAACAAACCAGAGCCATTTAAAAACTGATTTGTCTGTCCTCATCCAAACCTATTCAGATGGGCCATGACAAAGCCAGTCCTCCAGACACCAACACATTCTGCAACTGTCATGCAACAACTCCAAACCTGGAGGAAAAGGAAAAGGCAGGACAAGATGGAAGGGAGAAACATTATTCCCTCCTCTCAAGGTGAAAACAAGAGATATCAAATAAGAACCAGGGGCTACAGCTCCCCTGAAGATACCGCTTCTACTAGCATCATGGTGTTCAGCTTTAGAGACCAGTCCGGTGCAGGGGCAGTCAGGCACTCTGTTCCTCTGGCAACCCTTAAAACAGGATGTGGAGGGGTACCTGAGCAAGGCATATCCTGGGCAAACACATCCACTCACTTGTATACACATCAGAAAAGGAACTTGGGACTTCCTGGCCCCTCTGCCACATAGTCAGTCCTCTTTTTCCCAAAACCTCTGACTCCTTCCTCCTTACTAATGAGGTTGCCTGCTTTGAACAGATCCAATTGCTTACTCCGAGCTCTCATCTACCTCCTTTTGTTTCTTCTTCTTCTTCTTCTTCTTGGTGGTGGTCTCACTGGTCTGTGAAAAGGTTGGAGAGGTCAGGAAGGAATCAAAACAGAAATTCCTCACTACTCATTACAGGAGGAACTGCCCTCTTCCAGATGCTGTGCAGGCCACAGTCCTCCCTTGCACCCATACAAGCACTCAGAATGCCAATGCCATGCCAGGCATCGTCCTCCCACAGGGCGTCCATTACAGGGCACAAGAACACAGACGTAGCCAGGCAGGAACATGTACTCTCCAACTGCCTCAGGACACAAGATGGCTGCTCACCGCACATCACTGCTCCATTGTGGATCTGCCCCCACAAGCCTCACCTGCCCAATCTCCCACCACCCTCAACCAGTTCATTTTACAAATGCACCTATATAGACATCTTTCTCTCGCCTGTGGGGGAGCCTGGCACTTGAGGGCATGCACAGCAGGATGCTGATGCATTAATCCTAGAGGTATTGGGGAGAGAGAGCAATCTCTCCCACACTTGGACCATACCATCACAGCACCCATTTACATACCACTTCTATTTGCTCTCCCTCACTCCCAGTTGCCTCTTTGGCCTTCTTCTCTTTCTTCTTCTTTTTCTTTTCCTTTTTGCTCAGGTCCTCTGATGGTGGGGTGGCAGGGGATGGTGGAGTCACAGCTTCCTCAGTTTCACTCTCTGACTCTCGTTTCCTCTGTTAGGGGAACACACTGTCAGATACACCAACTTCCAAAGGAGTTCAAGTGATGGGAAAACTGTTTGCAAGCCCAGTGCAACTATTTTGCCCGATTCAATGAAACTTTGCAGTTAATGCTTTAAGCGAGAGTGTGAGCTACAGACTGCCAGTTGTCCCATCCAGTATATGTTATCTCTGGTTTGCTTTTGCCAAAATTGCACCGTGTATTTCTCAGCGTTTCCTGTACCAAGGGTTTGAAACACCACTGCATCTTTCCAAGTGCATGCACAAGCCCTAACTTAGACCTTTAGATCACAGCACAAGCTCTGACTTAAGAGAAAAATATGCAACTCTTGCATGGATACTTCTGCAACTGTGCATAGTCTCCAGAAAGGTTCTCTGGCACAATAAACCCCTGTTGTGGCTCCATATAACCTGTTTCCTTAGATGCTGCAGCTTGTACAGCACAAGTCAGAGCTCCTCATTCTCGTACTATACTACAAGACTCATACCAGAAGTACAATATCCCAAAGACAAATACACAGGGCAAGGCCCTACACAACTCACCATATAGCTAGCTCATGCACCATGCAACCACAACACACATCAGGACACTCTTAAGCTCCCAGAATACGAAACACCTTCCCCTATAAAACACCAACAAAAGCACCTAATTTAAGCTGCCTAAAAGGAACCCAAAGAACCTCTTCAGAGCCCAAAGAACCTTACAGAGAGCACTAATGATACTCACTTTTGGAGCCCTCTCCAGCTCTGAAACAGCTCGGGGAGTGGCAGATGACTCTTTCTTGGAAGCTTCCCTGAAAGAGAAGATCACCAAGCTGAGCAGGACAGCTACTGCCTTGTGCCACTCTATAAAAGTAAAAAGCCCTGTCCTACAAACAAGGGCTCCATGACCTGGCACTGCATGGACAGAAGGGTGTGAGTGAAGACCTGCAGCCTGCACCAGGGCCAGATGGGCTACATAACAGCAAGATCTCACCCATTTAATTTAGCAGACTGACTCCCTCTAAAACCACAAGCACAGGCTAGAAAGGGATAACTGTCTGCTCAGGGCCTTTCCCTCCAGCACTGCTCACTAACAGCACATTCGCTGGTACTGCAAGAAACACCACCACACCTCACAGGTCTGGAAACATTGGGCAAGGCCTAATACACTCCAAGCACAAATGGCAGCACTCAGCCCTTGATGCACAGGGCTCCCCTCTGTCCAGCATGCAGAAGCCACAAACCTTGTACCCACCTGTAATCCACATACTCCTCCTTCCAGGAATCCGGTGTGCTGTCATTGGGCTTTCCATGCTTGTCCAACAGACCCTTCTGGATCATCATCTTCTTCTGACTGGCCTGAGAGCAACAAGTCAGATTGAAGCTCCAGGGAGGAGAAATCCTCCTTGGGGCTTCAGTCACTCAGCCTAAGAGTAAGAAATCGAGGAATAAACCAAGACAACAACTACAGCTTTACCGATTTAACAGTTCTCCAAGGACGTTCTAACAAATCACACACAACATCCCCTGCACAGCATCCTATGAATCTCAGACAGGAGGCATCTTCATCAGTAAATATGGGCAAGTTTGTGGAGGAAGTTAACAGCAGCAGAATAAGATGACTCCGTACATCATGGAGCTCAGATCTTTGACTGGACATCTTCGGCTTAATGATATGCTGCATTTCAGCTGAATGACTCCATCTGCAAATTCAAGGCTTTTCTAAAGACTCCAAGACACTTGAACTGGCCTGCATTACCTCATATTTGCTACAGCACAGATGTGCATGCATTCCCACAGCTTTCTACATTTCACCTGAACCACAATAGCAAAGTAAGCCACAGCAATTTGACACTGAGTTTTAAATCCAACTGCATCACTTGCCACAGTGAAACACCAGTCTGACTGGAGTAAAGCTAGCACTGCTGACCTGCTAATTTCCATGACTATCACATGCTTGAGACAGGAGAGGAACCAAACAATGGGTGTTCCCACTGCTCATGTCCTTCAGGCACAACTTAGTGCCTCTCAAAACAGTTTGCAATCTGGCACTGTTTCAGCAGAAAGAAAAACACCTCCTTGCCCAGACCCTTGAGAGCCATCAGCAATAGGGTGATAGATGGAAGGTCATCTTTACACAGAGCACTACTGCCACATACTTCACATCATCGGACCAGATGGTTGGTGCTGCACAGATGTGCACCAGTGGCAGCCTCAGCTAGGTTGCAGGTAAAGCTGCCCAGGCTCCATTGGGAAGGAAAGCCTCACTCCCATTGGCGCTGGGCTGGCACGGCCCCCATAGTGCGAAGCGCCACCATCGTGGTTCCAGGAAAGTACATCAGCTGGGTTTCCACTGCCACCCTGGAACTGACCACACCCCTGAGCCACTCACCTTGGGACCAAGACCCCATTTGCGGGGATAGGTGTCTCTTTCCATGATCACTCTCTTGATCTTTGCCACAATGCCATGGTCACAGGTAGAAATGACTGCTGTGGTCATCAAAGCAATGGCTGCAGAAGCAGGCAGAAGAGTTCATCAATTCTTAACAGCAAAACTGCAACAGCAACACAGGAACCTGCTGCATTTAACCTGTTCTTCCTCTCTTGACACAAAGAGGAGCAACACCACCCCCACCAGTGCCATTTTACCCAAAAGCTTCACTAGAGGTTAAATTCTGGACTAACACTTGAGAGTGCTGCCCTCTCAGAGGCAGCAAGTGCCTCAGTCATGGATTAACTACAACATAAACACAGGCCTCTCAGTCTTACACCAGAAGACCAGTTCTAGATCGGTGAACACAGTAAGACAAGCCATTTCCAAGAGTATCACCAACACCACCTGTGGATGGGAAGAGCTCTGTGAGAAGCTGCTGGAACACTTCCAGGCAGCACAAGAAACCACACCACTACAGAAGGGAACAGTGCTGCACCTTTGTCAGCTCTTAAAACACTGCAGAGCCAAACTAGATGAGACCAGTAAATTATGTTTTGCTTGACAGGTCCCCAAAATGACCAGAGTGCAGGCAGTAAAACAACAGGTTGGAACAGCCTGGCTGTGTTACACTTCCAAGATCCCTCAGTCCAATGGGTTTCAGACAGAGTATAAGGCCTTCCAGCATCATGACAGACCATGACTGTACCATATGTCAGCACCAGTCACCTACACAGCTTCTTTGAAGACCCTGGTTAGAACCAAAAAAATCACCACTCAAATCACTTCACAAACATTAGTATTTCCTTAAGTCCTTTTACACTGATCTGTCCAGGAAGGATGATTTGCCAGGTAACAGTATGTGATCAGACATCATGTTTCATCTCAGTGAGGATGGAGCACCCTAGAGAGGGGCTCCAACCCTGTCAGCATCACTGCACTCCTGCAGGCAGCCAGCCAGCCACATGCCACAGCAGCCACCAGCAGGACACTGGGAGACTGGAAGGTCTCTGGAGGCTGCACAGCACCCAGACCCTAGAACAGGAATCAGGGTGCTGCAGGAGGGCAGCACCACTGCACTCAGAGAATGGATAAACTTTGTCATCACCTCACACACAGAGCACATATGAGCATCACGCATCTGAAAACAGGCTGAGGTAATCCTCACACCTTGCAAAGGACTGCTGCAGTCACTGAAAACAGGCTGAGGTAATCCTCACACCTTGCAAAGGACTGCTGCAGCCACTGATTCTTAACTTCATGCCAAATACCAGCTGCTTTGGGCCATACTAACCCACAGTGCCCATCAGGAAGCTCTATTTAAACCTTCTGCATGTGGGAACTCATTTGTTAATAAACTGTTCCAGTGAATGCACATTTCTGCAGTTAGCTGGACACAAAAACAACAAGGACTGTCATACCTAGGCAGATAGCTTCTCCCTTTGTGGTGATGACAACAATCTCCTGATTAAGCTCAATACCATCTTCATAGCGCAGGACACCAGGCAGCATGATCTTGGCCCCATAGCAAATTGCATTAACCTGAAAATACAATGAAAACAAGGGCTTATGAGCTATTAGAAAACAAAAACAAGGTAAGAAGTGCCTCTAGTATTTTATCTTCCTATTGCCATTACTATTCCAGCAATAACATCCCTATGTATATAGTACTTATTTTCCAAAGCATGCAAGTTTTATATAGTGTACAAAGAAGGCAAAACAAAACACCAGTCACAACAAACAACATGTAACACACATCTCTGTAACCACCAGCATAGAGTGATGAGAGCATTTTCTGTGCCACTCAATTCTTCACTCTTGCATCTTACTGCTGATCTGGTAGTGGCCCATTCTAGGACCTACACAGCTTAAAACTAGGACAGTGCTCAACACCATGTGGATCCTGATCCTGCATTTATTTTATTAGCTGTACAAGTTCAGAGACACTTTGCAGGCCCTGGCTGTTAGCTGGCACTATCTCAGTAACTCACTGCACTGTCTTTCATGACTAGCCGCTTGTGTGAAGTCAGCAGTTTCTCCAATGGCAGGATAACTCTTCGCAGGTAGCTGTCATCCTTGTTGTTGTCATACTGCCACTGTGCATCCAGTACATCATGCATAGTCACCATGTTGTCCTGCAAAGACACAACCCCTCTAAACATTTTAACAGATGCCAAATTAAAAACACACACAAAAACAGATGAACATCAACAGCAAACAGTGTGAAAGGGAGAAACATCAGAAAAGCAACTTAAGAGAGGCAAGAATACTTTCCATAACAGCTTGAGGTCAGCCTGACTTAAACTACTGCAGACTTCAGCCTTCCTAATCTCAGACAGACCTGGGATCTAGTGTATATGGTCTGTCCACATGAAACTTTGAAGTATGAACAAAGTTAAACAAATACCTGCGACTTCTAATCAAAGAATAGTGAGTAGAAGTCTACATTAACCAGCTCTTCAATCTGTGACATGGCATAAATTATCAACACGGCTGTAAGCACCCAGCATGTGGAATTCAGAAATGAGTCACGGCATGTGCATGGTTTGTAGGCTGAGAAACACAGATGACATAAACCAAACTTCCAGTCACCATGGTGCACATCCCAGTCACTCACTGTCCCAAAGCTTAATTATCAGAACAGGGGCAATACCCTGAACTGAACTCAACACTTTGGTTACAGATCACCTACAGCAAGAGCTGTCATACTTTCTGGGCTATTCACAGAATTCATCCCAGCTGCCACAAACCTTCTCCTAGCACTTTCAAACTAATGCAGATCCAAGGAACTCCTGCAATTCTGACAATTTCAGATTTGCTGGTTATAATTAGAGCTATCACTCTTACCTTCTCTCCCAGGATACCTGAGCGCACTCTGCGGAGCTCTTGCATCTGGCCCCCCACACCAAGCAGCAACCCAAGGTGAACACAAAGCGTTCGGATATACGTGCCTGCTTCACAGCTCACCCAGAAGATACCTGAAATGTAGAACAGGACAGCAGAGTATTAAAAATACATATCTTTAAATGAGCCATATCTAGAAGCTCCCTTGAGAGAAGCTGTTAAGTCAACCCTTCACAGAGCCATCAGCCTGGGGTGATAGATGAAGGTCATCTCTGCACAAAGTGCATATGCCATCTAATTGACATCATTTGGCTCTTCAAAGAAAGATGCAGCATTACAAAAAAAAAAATATGTTTTTTGCTACAGAGCACACCAAATTAATGCATGAAGAAGTTACTGCTTGACACAGGTGAGAACTCAGGTCTTAAGACATCTGTCAAAAATAGGAAACAGCACTTCACAGAAAATTTTATCAGCTGTCAGCTTAAAAAGGTAGGAATCAGGGTGCTGCAGGAGGGCAGCACCACTGCACTCAGAGAATGGATAAACTGAGAGAATGGATGAAAAAGGTAGGAAAGCCCCATTTTACCTAATCTTCTCTCAGGATCATACTCCACCAGCTTGCTCTCATAGATGGTTCTGACTCTCAGTTGTCGTTTGACAGCAGCAATGAGGGGCGGTCGCTGAAACAGTGCACCTGTCAAAGTTTCTATTGCCTGAGGGTAGAAGCAAAAGTTACAGCTCACACCTGTACCTTAACATAAGAGCACCTTCGAGTCTCCAGGAACTACGACCACTCCCACAGTGAGAAACCACAAGATTCGTAATAATTTCATTATGTCATATTAAATAAAGCCAATATGAACCAGTGATGTGGTCATAATGTTATCCCAGCTGCCAGTAAGGAGAGCTGGGCTTTTTCATCAGGTGGCACTATGTGATCAGACATCATGTTTCATCTCAGTGAGGATGGAGCACCCTAGAGAGAGGATCCAACCCTGTCAGCATCACTGCACTCCTGCAGGCAGCCAGCCCACCAGCCACATGCCACAGTAGCCACCAGCAGGACACTGGGAGACTGGAAGGTCTCTGGAGGCTGCACAGCACCCAGACCCTAGAACAGGAATCAGGGTGCTGCAGGAGGGCAGCATCACTGCACTCAGAGAATGGATAAACTGTGTCATCACCTCACACACAGAGCACACCTGAGCTCTGCTCCTACCTTCTCACCTCCCATCAATGCCAAACACTATGCATGTGAAGTACCAGCATGGTTAAGAGCATGCCGAGACTTACCCTAGCAAGCTGAGCCTCACTTTCAATTGCATTGTGCAGCCGAACAATTCCCACATACTCTTTGCCTGAAAGAACAGGAGCGGTGAGAAGTGGCCACTTGCATTTAATGTCAACCACAACGTCCACACTGCTTCACAGCCACACATCACAGAGCCCTGAAATTTTCACAGCCACCTCTCCTTGGAGGTGCATGCAGTTTATTATGGAGTTGCTTACTCTTCCAACAAACTAAATCTAAGCTACATTTATTTCTTCATCAAGTTTTAGTTCATTGGACTGGTAGAGGCTGAGGCTGTAAGTTCAGCTAGTACATGAAACCAGTCTGTCAGAAATGTTTTCACAACCTTAAAATACTACAAGCCCAAGAAAAGCGGTAAAAAAAAAAATCTTGTGACATCACGGAGGTGAGAATAAACAATCCTTATGCAAGGCACTGAAGACCAAAGCTTTCAAAAGCTGCAAATCTCCATTTTGTCTCTCAAAAAAACTCCACACTTTCTCAGTCAAGACTATAAATGGTCCCAGGCAACAAACATACCTGCACTCTGCTGGGATTTGACCAGTCGTGTTGCCCTCTCAATGCACACAATGAGGCACCCAGTCACCTTAGGATCCAGAGTGCCACTGTGTCCAGTCTTCTCTACTCGAAGGATGCGTCGTATCCATGCAACCACCTCGTGAGAGGACGGATTGGAAGGTTTGTCAAGGTTAATAAAGCCAGACCTATCATGCCAAATAACAGAGAGTAGAACTTAAGCATCAGAGTAAAAACAGCAAGAACACAGAAACCATTAACAATATTTCTCATAGCTACAAAGAAATTTATTTCTATACAGGTAAGTAAGCAATGAGTCTCACAACTCTCTCAGCAAGTACATGTCAAGCTACCCTGCACACAGCAGGTGATATATTCCACAGTCAAAGAATTCTCTTCTCCCCAAACTGCTCATCACTGAACCAAAATAAATTCTATGAACTCCAAGACTCAAAGCCTAGCAGGCCAAATGTCTTTCCAAGAGACCCCAGAGAATTTCCTCAAGTGTTTGCACATCTATCTACGAACCAGCCACAACCCCGGAACTAAGCAGCTTTACAGGAAATGATGGCGGGAGGGCTCTTTAGACACTTACTGGTTAGTATCAAGGCACCAAGTCAAGCAGAAAGGTACAAGAGGAATGAAGAATAAAAATCTTAACTTGGGGGGAGGGGGACGGGACACAAACAAAAAAAAACCCCACACCCGCACACCACACTCTGGCCCCTTATTGCACTCACCTAACATAGTCAGAAATCTCTCTCTTCAGAGGATTAGCACCAGAAGAAAGAGGTGTGTAGTGTGCTGTCATCACATTTAACTTGTCAAAGTTCTACAAAATCCAAGCAAAAATTACAAGTGTTCTTGAGCTTACACTGGTCAGCATTGCTTTGCCCCAGTACAGCCCCCCTAGTTAGGCAATGTCCAATTGTCCACTTAAGTGAAAGAACCTCTTCCAAAAGGGAACAACTCAACAATGAAACCACAACAGTGTCTTCCAGAAAGCGACAGAAGTCTTGCACTGCATGAGATTGAAAAGCAGCAGAATAGCAGTCTTTACAGTGCAGGATAAATCCAGTGCTCCCCAGAAAATCGCCACAAACTCATACCATAGGCCAGGCTGAAATAAATAGCCGAAAAAATCTGCTGGGGTCTTTACAGCAGATGGTAAACTCAAGAGAGCAGGCATACAAATGATACTGATACACAAATTTTACAGCATGATTTCTGCATGCAAAGGTTTATCGACTCACACATGCTGTTTCTTAGCAGTAGGGTTACACAAAGAAAGAGCTGTGCAACCCCACCGGCCCGCACTCACAGAGAACAAAAGGAACTGTAGAAAAAATGGGCCACGAGGTGGTCTACAACCCACTCTACCTTCAGCAGCAAGGGCCACTGAGATGTGTCCAGCTGTGGGATCCGGGACTCGGGCTTGATGAAAAATTCCTCTGTGTGCTGAATGTCCTGAGGATGGATGAAGTTAACCAAAGTCAGAGAAGGGAAACCCGGAGGCCCGCACTCACGCGTGCGGCCACGCACCACCTCCACGGGTCCATTAACTGCCCCCGAAGAAATGGCTTCGCTGTTCGCTAGGCAGGCGCACCCTGAGGTGACCACGCTCCCCCAGGTGATGGCGGGGGAGAAACCGATCTGGGCACCACTCAGAGAAACCGCTACTGCCAGCCCCACGGACCGTCCCGCCATAGATTGGTCTGGGGAAGCTCCCAACCAGCCAGAGCCCAGCCCGGGGCACTCTCCCGCAGGGTCAGCGGACCCTCACTTACCGCTACATCATCATCAGGAAGCACTCGCTTCTCCTTCTTCCGCCGCTTTTTCACGCTAGAACCTGCGGGAGCAACACACTAAGCGTCCCCGCCAAGACCCCGCCGCGCCGGGAGCGGAGCAGGCCCGGGAGCGTGCCCGACACCCACCCTCCTCAACGTGCCGCCAAGAGAGAACCCAAGCC